>OY987333.1:86749606-86970614 GCA_963920685.1 Polydrusus tereticollis | reverse complement strand
TACCATAAATCATTTGGTTTTCAGTTTTCGAAGGCATCACAGCGGGAGAAGGTAGAGATCTCACTCGAGTTGCCTGTGGTAGCCGTAATGCTACCCCCTTCGGCAACCGCTGTTTGCTCACAGGCCTCAATGGAAACGTTAGAGATCGAACCGGAGGGGCCGGGCAGCCAGCGGGATTACTGGACTCCGTATGATTTACAGTACGAGCGGGACATGGAGGCGGCAATGTGCGGCTTGGAAATTGTAAATATTTTCGTTGTTGTTAATAACATTAATTTAAATGATGCATGCCTTTTTTTTAGCCCTCGCAGAACCGCTGTACTACTCCATCAGTAAGTTTTGTTACGAGCGAGAAATAACATGTATTTTTTATGGACTTTTTTAAAAATCATGTCACGTTTTCAGTGTTCGGATGCAGCGCAGCGAGAGGCGGCAGCGCGGGAGGTGAGAGCGCGAGAGACGGCAGCGAGAGAGGTGGCAGCGAGAGAGGCGGCGAAGGCGGCGGAGCGACGGGCGGTGGCGGTACAACAGTGGGCGCGAGAGGAGGCGGCGCGAGAGGAGGCAGCGCGAGAGGAGGCAGCGCGAGAGGCGTCGGAGCGACGGGCGGTGGCGGTACGACACTGGGAAATTGTAAGTATCTTCGCTGATGTGTATAACTCATTTATTGTAACTTTTTCTTTTCTTCGTTTCTTGCAGAGGCGGTTGAGGAAGATAGACCACTCCCTGAGAAATGGGAAGTTATATAAGTCAACGTTTACAGGCGACTGTTCCGATGAATAATAGGTATATATATATGTACTACTTAGGGGGTAAAGCCCTGCCATTTTTAGCACATTAAGTGGCATACTCCTTCCGATCGGCGATAGCCATTCCAATTTCGGGTTTAGCTCTTCCGTTTCGGGTTTAGCCATTCCGACCCGTTTAAAAGGCGGTCTATGGTGGGGTTAACCAAATTATTCTGTAGGGGTAAAATATTCCCATCGAGCGGTATAGCCCTGCCGAGTATAAATTTCTTGAAAATGGGTGAAAATTAATGTTTTAGGTTAGGTTAGGTATATAAACTCATAGATTGACCATTTTCGCGGCGAAACCTCCGATATAAACTAAATAAATTTAAGATATGAAATGTCTTGATGCACCTTAAACCCACATCAGATATGCAAGTTTGTCTAATCGGCGGTATAAGTTATTATAACCTTGTAAGAGTGTACAACAGCTAGCTGTACCAACGTAAGGGCGGCAGATTGTCTGTCTGATTAGTAAAATTTTAGTTGATTTTAAATAATCAAAATTAAATTTTAATACACTTCTCGTCAAAATTAGCGAATAATGTACAGGGTTATCCAACCAAGACTAGACAAGGCGATTTTTTGACTTTTCCTGTACTTTTATAAAAAAACTAAAATAGCCATCTTAAGTCATTTTCTCCCGCGAATTCGAATATCTTCAGCAAAAAACAATTGAACATCAAACAAAAGTACTAGGGGTCACTTTGATATTTTTTTAAATGGGATGCCGTATTTTTAATGAGCTTATCCGATTTCTCATATAAATTTTGATCTAAAATGTTGGATTTTGTAATTTATTTTATTTTATTTTTTTTTTATTTTTAACATTTTCCGAATTTAAAACTGAAGAAAAAAGGCGTTTTTGAATTAAAAATCCAACATTTTAGATCAAAATTTATATGAGAAATCGGATAAGCTCATTAAAAATACGGCATCCCATTTAAAAAAATATCAAAGTGACCCCTAGTACTTTTGTTTGATGTTCAACTGTTTTTTGCTGAAGATATTCGAATTCGCGGGAGAAAATGACTTAAGATGGCTATTTCAGTTTTTTTATAAAAGTACAGGAAAAGTCAAAAAATCGCCTTGTCTAGTCTTGGTTGGATAACCCTGTACAAGTTAGCAAAAGTTTGCTACTAAATATTTTATAAACCACTCTTCCGATTTTGACGAACTATTTTTTGCAGGGTAGACTAAGGTGTTACGAAGCTTTTTAAGATCCTAATGTTAATCTGTAAAACGATTCTACTGATATACAGGGTTTTGTTAGTACAGGTGATTTTGTTCCGTAAATTTGAAACATTCTGTAGAGTAAACTGGTAAAGTTAGAAATTCCCGGTATAGGCCGTTAGTGTTAGTAAGTTGACATCAATATCTCCAGACCTTTTTGCCAGTTTTTTGATAAGTGTCTTTTGGCAATAGATACACTGTTAAACAAAAAATGTGTCATATTTTGATAGGAAAATTTTTAAAACGCTGTATATCGGCAATAGTTGAATAGATTTCGATCAGTATTTAAGATTTTGAAAGCTCTTTTTCTGCAGATTTTTGGTGATACAATAGCGATTTTTAAAGATGGCCATTATGGTAACTGTTTTTATTAAAACTATGGAATCGGGCTGTGTGCTTGTTTCATAATTATGAGTCATTTGATACTCTGGGTCATTATTTCGGATTGTTTTTTTCCCTGAATTGAATAAGTGTTCATGTGCTGCAATATACAGTGTGTCCGCGCAAGGAGTTTCCCAGAGGGAAAAATCTTTATTATTGATTTTACGACCAAAAGTCATTATTTATAAAAAGTTTTGCTTGTTGAGAAAATTAATTTACAATATAAAAATTTTAGATCAGATGTACAGGGCGTTAATAAATTAGGAAAACATGAAGATGCATTATTGTTTATTACTTTAATCAAAAATTGTATAAACCAAAGTTGTTTATAATGCAAAATAACGCCCGAATACAAATTTTGAAATACTTAAAAATTTAGTTTTTTTTTTAAATAGAAAACTAATAGTGGTTTCATATAATTATTTGGATTGAACACCCTGTATATCAGTAGAATCGTTTTACATATTAACATTAGGATCTTAAAAAGCTTCGTAACACCTTAGTCTACACTGCAAAAAAGAGTTCGTCAAAATCGGAGTGGTTCATAAAATATTTAGTAGCTAACTTTTACATTATTTCGTAATTTTGATGAGAAGTGTATATTAAATGCATTGAAAGTATGGAAAAGAAATTTTGAGTTGTTAAATAGTACTTTATTAATTCAATGATTCAACAATACCAGGGTAATAGTTTTAACAATTGCATTACCATCCAGATAGTTACCTACCTACTTTAAACGAGGGGTGTATTCAAATCTTAAGCAAAACAAAGGTACGAAAACTACTAGCTATGCTTAATTTTCACTAGTAAGCCGCCCCTCGACATTAAACTTATACCATTTATAAAAAAAAGAAAATGAATGTGACACTCCAGCAATATTGAGAATAAATAAAAAAAATAAAAGAATAAATAAATATAATAAATGGTGATTTAGACGACGGATATCAAGAGGTAAAGTCATGTCATTTTTAGCAAAATAAGTGGCATACCCCTGCAGATTGGCGTTAGCCCTGCCAATTTCGGATAGCTCCCCACATAACCAAAACATATTTCTATTTCATACAATGTATATCTTTTTGTGGATATGTACATTCAGAAAAATATACCTGAATGTGAAAATGGATGTCTCATGTAATTCATTTTCATGTCGGTTGGCACAGACTTGGATGTCCATTTCATATCCATTAAAAAATATACATTACATATCCACAGAAAATATAGTTTCACACTGCACGTTCAAAACACATATATAAATGTGAAAATTATATCCAGTGTATATTCATTTAACCAAAAATGAATATACATTTTATATCCACTATGTATATTTTTATTAAACCAAAAATGAATATACAATATATTCACCATGTATATTCATTAAATCAAAAATGAATATAGGTACATTTTATATCCACCATATATAATAGTGTTTCTTTAATACGCGTAAGGTCCGTATCTACAGAGGGTAATAATTCTTTATAATAGTTAAAAAACTCATTCCCTGCTGGAATATAAAAAAAAAAACTAGAAACGCTTATTGTTAGTAAAGAGCTGTATTTTTAGTGTAAAGTTAATTTTTATTTGCCACCAATGGCGTAGGTTGAGCATGAGTGACCAAACTATTTTCACATAAAAAGTAGTTTTTAAAATGTAGGTATATTGTTTGGGAATAGGTAGGTATATCAATTTTTTTTTCTTAAAATATAAGGATTTACACTCTGAAGAGTTACGGACTTTACATGCGAACACCCAGTATATTATAGAATACCAATTAAACAAAAAAAACATAGATACTATACATAAATGTATTTAAAGCAATATAAACAATTTCTCATAATATGTTAACACTAAACACTTCAATAACTCAGCAATCCTAAAGACCGGGCCCCCATATATTGGCTAAAATTAAAAACTTACATTACGTATTTAAAATATAAATATTGAGGGTTGATTCCTTCTGTATGATATTAAATTATGAAAGATATTCTATACTTTAATTTTATATCTCTAACCCTACAGAGTGTAAAATATTTTGATTTTAATATTGCCCACGTAATTACACTTGACATTGAACTTTTTTGGAAAAATTTATGTCAGAAATCGTGATTCTACCTCAATGGCTTGGGCAGTGGCGTTTGGTTAATATTAAATGTAAACTTGGAGTAGCTCCCACCTAGTAGGGTTTAGTAGTCGATAGCGAGATATAATACTCATGCATCCTTTTGAGACAATAAATAGTATTTTTATTAATTAAAACTGTTGGTATGATTGTGCAAATCACAACAGTATCAATAAGAAGGGACTCATAAGGTTTATTGAAAATAATTGATATAAAATAAGTCCCTTTGAATTTTGACATAAACGGAGAGATGCCTATTATTGTTGAATTAAATAAATAAATAAAAAATAAATTTGATATGAAAGAATGTGTACTTACTTTTAACTTTCTTTAGCTATTATTGGCCTGTATTTGGGTCCGACAACCCACATGCCATTACTTGATGAAAATTTTCTTCTTCGCAGGCATAAGCATAAACAAAAATGAACTATTTATTAATCTGATGTCAATCAAGTGACAAAGTCTATAAATAATTATATTTTACATAAGAAATAGAATTACTTATTTATTATAAGGCAGAAAGCGTTTAATATCTTAAATATTTTTTTCTCCTTACATCCTTCCCAGCTGAAGAGCTAGCCCAGCTCATTGGTAAACATTCGATACCTACATAATCCGTTTTTTAATTTCGTTTGCTTTTTACCAATTCTGGTGTTTTCTTAACCTAAAAATAATGTTGACTGATTATGTTTATGTATGCTTTTGTGTCATTACCATATCCTTTATTGTACTTACTGTATTATTAACGTATTTCTTTAATCCAGTACAATTTCCAGCCCTACTAAATCAACTATATTTGAAACAGGGAATAGCGTGGGTGCACTATTGATTCATCTTGCTCGATGTTTCTACCCTTTTCAATAGCTTCATTCTTTGTAAGACCTCTTTCATACAAAAATCTGCCTATTAAGAAAAATTAAATTAAATTAACATTATGGCCAACGTAAATCCACCTTGTTTTCTCTTTATACTAATAGGGTCCTTACCTTTTGGTTCAAGAATAAAACAATTTTTCCACTACTAACCTATAACATCGTTATTATTGACCGATTATTAACGTTAGAAATCGTTTTTCTCTACCTTATAAGTTATTATTGACCATGGTCAATAATAAGGCATTGAAATCCATTATTGACCGATCTTCAAGAATCTATTTGAACGCAGGTAAATTGATTTTTTAATTCTACAACATGAATTCATAATTTCATAAACATTTTAAACAGTTAGGCAACCAGATAATTATCAATACATATTAGATTTTTAGAGATGCTTGAAATGGTAAAATATCGATACAATCAACATTTTTTCTGCTTCTATCCTTAATTCTGGAGGTGTACACATAATATATCACTAACATTTTCTTCGTTAATTTTTAAAAAAACGGAAAACGCGTGAAATCTGACGACATAAATGAACAAAAATTGGCATTAACAAAGCCACCTGACAGAACAACAAAATATTTTGCCAATTCCAAAGCGCAGGTAACTTGATTAAAAAATATACTTATACCTACCTATAATTTTTTATAATTAATAATACTATAAAGATAAATGTCTTATAAAAGTTTGTAGTAGTGGAAAAAATATTATATTAACCACGGATTAAACAGCTTATAGCCCTCGCGTCTTAAATCCCTCGTCGCTTCGCTCCTCGTGATTTAAACTTGCCGCTCGGGCAATAATGATGTCTGTCTAAACCTTGGTTAATAATATACTATTTTTCCACTACTAACCTATATCACGCCATTATTGACCGATTATTAATGTTAGAAATCGTTTTTCTCTACCTTATAAGTTATTATTGACCATGGTCAATAATAAGGCATTAATAGTATATTATTAATCAAGGTTTAGACAGCCATCATTATTGCCCGAGCGGCAAGTTTAAATCACGAGAAGCGGAGCGACGAGGGAATTAAGACGCGAGGGCTATAAGCTGTCTAAACCGTGGTTAATATAATATTTTTTCCTTTACTACAAACTTTTATAAGACATTTATCTTTATAGTATTAATAATTATAAAAAATTATAGGTAGGCATAAGTATATTTTTTAATCAAGTTACCTGCGCTTTGGACTTGGCAAAATATTTTGTTGTTTTGTCAGGTGGCTTTGTGAATGTCAATTTTCGTTCATTTATGTCATCAGATTTCACGAATTTTCCGTTTTTTAAAAAAATGAGCGAAGAAAACGTTAGTGATATTATTATGTGTACACCTCCAGAATTAAGGATGGAAGCAGAAAAAATGTTGATTGTATCGATATTTTACAATATCAATCATCTCTAATAATCTAATATGTATTGATAATTATCTGGTTGCCTAACCACATTCATGTTTATGAATTCATGTTGTAGAATAAAAAAATCAAGTTACCTGCGTTCAAATAGATTCTTGAAGATCGGTCAATAATGGATTTCAATGCCTTATTATTGACCATGGTCAATAATAACTTATAAGGTAGAGAAAAACGATTTCTAACGTTAATAATCGGTCAATAATAACGATGTTATAGGTTAGTAGTGGAAAAAATCCATTATTGACCGATCTTCAAGAATCTATTTGAACGCAGGTAACTTGATTTTTTAATTCTACAACATGAATTCATAAACATTTTAAACAGTTAGGCAACCAGATAATTATCAATACATATTAGATTTTTAGAAATGCTTGATATGGTAATATATCAATACAATCAACATTTTTTCTGCTTCCATCTTTAATTCTGGAGGTGTAGACATAATAATATCACTAACATTTTCTTCGTTAATTTAAAAAAAAAAAACGGGAAACTCGTGAAATCTGATGACATAAATGAACAAAAATTGACATTAACAAAGCCACCTGACAGAACAACAAAATATTTTGCCAATTCCAAAGCGCAGGTAACTTGATTAAAAAATATACTTATACCTACCTATAATTTTTTATAATTAATAATACTATAAAGATAAATGTCTTATAAAAGTTTGTAGTAGTGGAAAAAATATTATATTAACCACGGATTAGACAGCTTATAGCCCTCGCGTCTTAAATCCCTCGTCGCTTCGCTCCTCGTGATTTAAACTTGCCGCTCGGGCAATGATGATGGCTGTCTAAACCTTGGTTAATAATATACTATTTTTCCACTACTAACCTATAACATCGCTATTATTGACCGATTATTAACGTTAGAAATCGTTTTTCTCTACCTTATAAGTTATTATTGACCATGGTCAATAATAAGGCATTAAAATCCATTATTGACCGATCTTCAAGAATCTATTTGAACGCAGGTAACTTGATTTTTTAATTCTACAACATGAATTCATAAACATTTTAAACAGTTAGGCAACCAGATAATTATCAATACATATTAGATTTTTAGAAATGCTTGATATGGTAATATATCAATACAATCAACATTTTTTCTGCTTCCATCTTTAATTCTGGAGGTGTAGACATAATAATATCACTAACATTTTCTTCGTTAATTTAAAAAAAAAAAAACGGGAAACTCGTGAAATCTGATGACATAAATGAACAAAAATTGACATTAACAAAGCCACCTGACAGAACAACAAAATATTTTGCCAATTCCAAAGCGCAGGTAACTTGATTAAAAAATATACTTATACCTACCTATAATTTTTTATAATTAATAATACTATAAAGATAAATGTCTTATAAAAGTTTGTAGTAGTGGAAAAAATATTATATTAACCACGGATTAGACAGCTTATAGCCCTCGCGTCTTAAATCCCTCGTCGCTTCGCTCCTCGTGATTTAAACTTGCCGCTCGGGCAATGATGATGGCTGTCTAAACCTTGGTTAATAATATACTATTTTTCCACTACTAACCTATAACATCGCTATTATTGACCGATTATTAACGTTAGAAATCGTTTTTCTCTACCTTATAAGTTATTATTGACCATGGTCAATAATAAGGCATTAAAATCCATTATTGACCGATCTTCAAGAATCTATTTGAACGCAGGTAACTTGATTTTTTAATTCTACAACATGAATTCATAAACATTTTAAACAGTTAGGCAACCAGATAATTATCAATACATATTAGATTTTTAGAGATGCTTGAAATGGTAAAATACCGATACAATCAACATTTTTTCTGCTTCCATCCTTAATTCTGGAGGTGTACACTGTACACATAATAATGTCATTAACATTTTCTTCGTTAATTTTTAAAAAAAACGGAAAACTCGTGAAATCTGATGACATAAATGAACAAAAATTGACATTAACAAAGCCACCTGACAGAACAACAAAATATTTTGCCAATTCCAAAGCGCAGGTAACTTGATTAAAAAATATACTTATACCTACCTATAATTTTTTATAATTATTAATACTATAAAGATAAATGTCTTATAAAAGTTTGTAGTAGTGGAAAAGATGTTATATTAACCACGGTTTAGACAGCTTATAGCCCTCGCGTCTTAAATCCCTCGTCGCCCGCTCCTCGTGATTTAAACTTGCCGCTCGGGCAATAATGATGGCTGTCTAAACCTTGGTTAATAATATACTATTATTGTCTATTATTAAAAAAGTCTGAAATTCAATCACAATAAAGATAAAAACCTTGCCAGCTGTCAAGTGTCAAATAGCATTCGATTCGATTGAAGGGATACAAATACGGAGAGTGAGGACAACTTTGATTCGATTTTAAAAACATATAAATTTTTGTTCTACAATTTTTCAAATAACTCATTTACCTGGCTATATTTTTTTAGCAAAACCCTTGATAACCATTATGTTGCACAATAGACTCATATTATAAATTATAGGTTGCTAATTCGAGCTTGAAACAAATAAAATAAAATAAATGGTGTCACTAGTATAAGTATCAAGATCCTGAAAATGTTTTTTGTTAAAAGCAAAGAATTTAAAAACTTACTGAAGAAGGTAGATTGATGATTTTGAAATTTAAAATAATAACATAATATATTATTATAAAAGTAATATAAACGTAAGATATTTACTAAATATGCTATGCGAGATTCATCTATGTTGGTACATAGGTTATACGTAGAATATTCGACGTTTTTATATACATATCAGTATATACGTTGTGAAGAAATGTATGTATTCAAAGTTAGATGTAAATTCTATATAATATGTATAAACATAATATATTATGAATATCTTTTAGCAATCATCTTTTTCATATAACATGGATATACATATCCATAATTGGCTATGTGGGTCTTCCTTATCGACAAACAGAAACAAATTATCAACAAACTAAGGAAACGTGTAATGGAACTAACATCAGACAATAATACAAACCATGAAGTTAATAACACTAATTATACACAAACAGACTCGAACCTATGACAGCGAAACCCAGACTGGTGAGCCAAGACCAGTGGCGGCTTTAGGATTTGGTCTCGGGGGGGGCACAAGCAATCCTAAATAGGGGGGGGGGGGGGCTATGGAGGGCCTGTAGGAAAAGTCCGCCGCGAACTTTTTTTTGGACCACGCCCAAATTTTGACCAAACTTTGTCAATAATTTATGTCAACATTTTTAAAAAATCGACGAGTCCGCGGAGATCCTTTGGGGGGGGCGGGATTATTGATATGTTGCAATGTCTCTCTTGTTGTACTTTTTGTCAATTTCACAACATTCCTCGAATTAAAACAACTAAATAATATTTATTTTATTAAAAATCCAAATTATTTTTCTTACAATAGCTAAAAACGTAAATCTATACATTTTATCATTAAAACTAACTTAACAATAATCTATTCTTCTATTCTATCTAAACTCTAAATATAAATATTCAACCTCAATTTAATTACTACATTAACTTAACTTAAATTATCAAAAAAACGAGCATAACACCAGTTCCTTATGCAAATCTAGGTGTTTTTTTCGTCTGCTTTTTCAACTAAAATCTCCGTTCAAATCCTACAAGATAAATTTCAAATTAATTAATATACACATACTTACCTCAAGTTCTCGAACAACAAAATGCTTGAAATAAAAGGTATAGTTGTTTCCTCCGCCAGATCCATCCCCAGACGCGTTTCGCTATATCATAACTCATCAGCCTATATACTCTTAAAAGCAGATGAGGATCAGCGAGCTGCAACTTAATGCGACATCTCGTGGCAAATCAAATGCAACACACAATACACCAATCTAACAAAATCAGTTAGAGAAGGCGAAAGGAGGCAATAAAAATCCAAATCGGTTAACGGACCCAGAACCAACATTTGAAATAAAAGGTATGGTTGTTTCCTCGGTCAGATCCATCCCCAGACGCGTTTCGCTATATCATAGCTCATCAGTGAGGCTATGTGGATGGATCTGACGGAGGAAACAACCATACCTTTTATTTCAAACGTTGGTTCTCGGTCCGTTAACCGATTTGACTTTTTAATGCCCCCTTTTGCCTTCTCTAACAGATTTTGTTAGATTGGTGTATTGTGGGTTGCATTTGATTGCCGCGAGATATTACTTTGTGTAGCATCACACCAATCATCCCCTTTATATGTCATTAACTGATCATTAGTCAATCAATCAATCAATCAATCAATCAATCAATCAACCAAATATTTTAATAAAATTAACCCCTATACAAGTTAACCTTCAGGGGTTTTATTATTATTAAGTTTATTTTTAATGTAAAATATATTAAAGTGTATTGTATTTATGTAAATATTTTAAATAAACTTTATTATTATTATTATTATTAATGTTCTGTAGAGAAGAAAAAAATACAAAAATTTTATTTGAAGAACCCTTTCCTAAAATTGAAACCTTTCGAACTATTAAACGAATTAACTTTAGACGTTTTTAACAAATCACCCTGTATCTTTTTACTGGGTTTGTAAGAGATTACAGTTTACGCAGTTACAATTGATGATCCGCACATTCAAGAGGTTTAAAAATTGCACTCCTTTGGCGCCAAATAGGTACAGGTTTTTACATTTTTTAACAACTTAACCAATGACAGGATAATGTTTACATGTTTTGTAAGAAACTACTAGTTACTAGACTAGTACTATAGAATGCACTGAAAAACTTGTACTTGCAAGCTAATTAAAAATTGCATTATTTTGGCACGAAGTTACTTTTTTTTTATACTAAACAAGATGATAAGTTAATATTTACAAGATTTGTAATGGCCTAGGTATTAGTATCTAATTGCAGTTTACGTTTGCAAGCGCCTTAATACTGCTACTCTGGTTTTGCATGGATTGCATGCAAACCTGAACATTTTTTAAAAAATCGGTACTTTGCCGCATTTGATTTGTAAGATAATAATTATTTTATTATATTGTTTGGAATTTCCATGCAGTTTGGTCGTGGCCACTGCGAGACTATCATTGGTTATTGGTCGAACGGACAAACTACATGGATAGAAATAATTCTTACATAAAGTCAAAAAGTAAAAAAATTTGGTTTTGAAAATATAGCAATATAACAATATTTTCATGTTGTCAGAATAGCTCTGCAGCTTTTATACACTAGCCGTCATTGCATGGAACACATCTGTACATTTTTTAAAAACTATAAGTATTATATTATATGTTATACCTACCTACATAATAACAAATTGATATTACCTATTTCAAGAATTCGTAAGGTTTAAAAGTCTAAGTATTATTTAATTAAAAAACGTAATTTTGGCCAATATGCTCCGACGGGTCAGATGTCGAAAAAAAATTGGTCTATCGTCATCGACATTTATATTTCATACAAATGTTATGTGTTAATTAGTTATTGTAATTCTTAACTTTATTTGATTTTTGTGTCTATGACACTCATCTAGTACTATAAAATACAAGTCAGAAAGTGTGATATAGAATTAAAGTACCTATACAGGGTCGTTGGTATGTATGGAAACGGTTAATTATTTCTTAAAGTACAACAGCTAGCAAAAAATATTTAAGACAAAAGTTTTAGGGTTTTTTATAGTCTATAAGAATTTTAAAAAGTTAAGTATACAGGATGAGTCAGAAAGCCGTAGAGAAAAAAAGTTCCTTTTTTTTTAATTGAATACCCTATATCTTAGAATATTTTTAGATTTACAATTATTTTTTATTAAGTACATTATAAGTCTAAACCTAATAGTTCCGAGAAATTAAGTTTTGAAAAATGACATTCTTGAATTTTGACAGCTTTTAGATTTTTAACGGTACGTCTTAGAGTAAAACGGCTTTCATGTCCCTATTTTAGTTTTTAACTCTCTTTCTAAAAGTGTCAACTTCCGATTAAACCGGATGTAGCTCAAAAGCCGGAAATATAGTACTTCCGGTTTAACTAGACGTTAGTATTTTCAGGAAGATAATAAAAAAGTAAGATAGGGACATGTAAGCCGTTTTGCTCTATAGCCTACCGTTAGAAAGCTAGAAGCTGTCAAAGTTCAATAATGTCATTTTTTAAAAGTCGATATCTCGGAAGCTATTAGGTTTAGACTTATAATGCACTTAATAAAAAATAATTGTAATTTTATGTAAAATCCAAAAATATTCTAAGATACAGGGTGTTCTATTAAAGAAAAGGTAACTTTATTCCTCTACGAATTTCTGACTCATCCTGTATATACTTATCTTTTTTTAATTATAATAGGGTTTACAAACTTTTGTTTTAAATATCTTTTGCTAGCTGTTTTACTTTAAGAAATAATCGGCCATTTCCATACATACCAACGACCCTGTATGTATAGATAGGTACGCCGCATGAAAGGGGGTAGGTAAGTTCTGCCATTTTTAGCAAAATATGTGGCATACCTATCCCTGCTGATTAGCGATATATTCCTGTCAATTTTAGATTTGACTCTTTATCGAATAAATAAATAAAATAGTCTTATTTCAACAGATTTACATCTTAGAAATACGTCACTAACTTGACAAATTTTATAATAAAGTCTGTGCGTTTTAAGAAGTCCGATATCGGATTAAATCACCAAGGGATGTTATCGCTTTTAAAACAGTAAGTCGGTTAAGTTACAATATCTTCGCACCTTCGCTATACTTGATCACACCGAACATCCCACTGGTTTGCTGTATTCTATTATTGGGCGAAATCAGAGGTTTCAAAACAAAATTATCTTAGAATTACGCGTTGAGCATAAATAATAATTAAATAGATAATTAAATTATTTTGCTATTATTATAGTTAAATCTATATAATAATCGCTATTTTCCAAGAACCAATTAAAATTTGCTCAAGTGCGGGATGGTTAAATATGTTAAAGATTTTGTCAGGTATATACTTTTCCGATAATGACATTATTTTGGGATTATTATAATTAAATCTTCATAATATTTACTATTTTCCAAGAAATAATGTCTGTCTCAAATAAAGCTGTCCAATGTTGTTTCGAAAAGATGGCAATTTTTGAGGGATTATTTAAACAACAAAAAATCGGAATTGTCAAGACAAGTTGTTTTTCTTGACGAAACATGGGTATTTGCAAACGGAACTTCAACAAAAACGTCTTGGCAGGATGACTCAAAGCATTGTTATTCAAGTACCCGTGCAAGTAATGGAAAAAGGTATATTATATTACATGCTGGTAATGAAGAAGGTTTTGTTTTAAATGCCAGTTTGATATTTTCATCAACAAAAAAAACTGATGATTATCACGGCAATATGGATGCTGAAATTTTTGAGCATTGGTTCGAGGAATAACTTTTAAAAAGTTTAGAAAAACCTTCCTTAATTGTTTTAGCCAATGCCTCTTACTATACGAGACTCGAAGAGAAATTCCCTACAAGCAGCTGGAAAAAGGAAGAAATAAAAGAGTGGTTGTCAAAGAAAAACATAAACCATAAAAATTTATATTTAAAAAGTGAACTTTTAAGCAAGTGTAAAGAGCAGTCATTTAAAAAAAAGTATGTTGTTGACGAATTAGCCCTCAAATATGGACATCAAGTTTTGAGATTGCCGCCCTACCATTGTCATTACAACGCAATTGAATTGGTATGGGGTATTAGCAAGAACTATTATGACAAACATGCCTGTAAAAATATCGGTAAGCCTAGCGTTATAAAGTTATGGGAGGAGGCGCTTAGCCAAGCGGGCAAAGAAGAATGGCGGAAATGCATTGAACACACAGAAAAAATTATTTTTGAATCTTATGAGACAGAACAGGTTATAGACGAAGTAAGACCGTTAATTATTACGAATGATGATGATGATGACGATGATGTTGATTCTGATGAGTCTGAAAGCATGGGTGAAATTTCAAATGCAGAGGAAGACTACTTTTAGTAGTACCTATCTACAAGTAGGTACGTTCTGTCGCAAGACTACAAAATCGGTTCTTTTTAGAACCAAAACTTTATAAAAAAGAATTCGTAAAACTAATTTGTCTGAATACTACAAAAGCTAAAAAATTATTATTTTTCTTTACCTAAACTAATTTTTTATTTACTTTAAATTATTTTATTTAGAAAATGTAATTCATCAACATCCAAAATTACCTTCAATATAATTTATTGTTTGAGAGCCACCGACATAATGCTCAAGAGGTTTTATGGCTTAGCGGACTTCTTAAAACGCACAGACTTTACCTACTCTACTAAAGAGACAAACAAAAAAATTCTACAAATCATTACTATTATAAAATATATAAACACAAATTATTACATCACCCCTACTTTCAGAGATATTACATTTGTTCAAAACCCAATATCTACAATATCGCAATACATTTCCTATCTCAAAACACGGTAGGTATATTCTTTAGATAAATCTAAATTATCGATATATCGTTGCCATCCCTAGTGATTACTACAATACGATTTTGACATTTGACACTTCCTGCTTGCTTCTTCCCGCAATTATTATTTATTAATAAACGTAAAGAACGATGATTGTACGTTTACGACGACCACCAAGAATTATATGGAAATACCATACCTCTATTATAATTATTATAATAATTATTCTTGGAATAATTTGTTCGTGGAGTTCTCTTGCAGATTTCAGGTAAGTTTTTCTTTAAATTAACTAGGTACACAAGTATTTTTTTCTATGGGTAATGTGAAAATGTGAGTGATGGATAGGTTCTTAAAGGCAACGATGCTTTGGCGAAAAATTAATGTAAAAACAGATGAATGATGAATTTAGTGCATTATGGGCCGATTACACGAGGCCAGTTTTCCGCTGGGTAAATTTTAGCTCTGTAAGCTATCCAGATAATTACTCGCCGATATATGGGCAATTAGAATAGAAGCCCCGGCCACTCTTAGCTCCTACCGAGCTAGCTTTTTTATATTTTATAGTTACCTAAAAGTTTATTTTTTACTTAATTAGAAGTATCGTAGAATATCACCTATGCATATGCTATAAATTGACAACTGCACGAATAAAACAACTGCTACCTAATTAGGTGCCTACTAGTAGTAATAGATATAATATGTTTTACTTAGCAACAAGCTTCATACGGACTTTAACAATATTATTTTATATACCTAATGAAATAATAAAATATAAATAAGCAGTTATCATGTTAAACGAGGTGTTAACTAAATTGTAGGCACTTAGCATGTTTTAGTTTGTTAAGTGTAGTTTCAATTTTTTTTAAAAATAACATGCAAATACCTATTTACATGAAATTTAAAAAAAAGTAGTAGGTAGGTACCTACTTTGATATTTAAAAATATCTAAATATGTGTTACATAATAGCTAATTTCAACAATTTCCTCCTCTGTCTACATGTAAACTTTTTTATCTCTTCAAAATCAATTATGTACATTGATAGTCACAGAAATGTATATAATATTTTAGGAATCTAGTTATTTCTTACATTGCTAACTTGATAAATGGTATACCTATTTGTTATATTATGTTTCAGGTATCTTAGGTACAAATTATGTAAATACCCTGATGTAAAAATGTATTGTCTAGTGAGGTTTATTGAAGGAAATTTTAAAATTTGCCATTCAAAACAGATTACAAATTCAGAACGTGATACTGGAGTATCGGTGAAATATAGAGGTTGTAGATATGTGGCTTCAATTGTAGCTAGTAATGGTAATGGTGTTTTCTTACTATAAATTACTCTTCTTATTATAAGTAGTTTTTGGGGCAAATCCCTTTTCTCACATCATAAACAGGAGATGAAGGTGTTATTTATATTTTTTATTTATAATTGGGGCCCCCCCAAGGTTAATCAGTTACGAGAACCCAAGCTAGAACCATTCTATATTCCTGGTTTTTCTAAACAACAAACATATTCGTGTACCTGAAGTTTGCCTCGGGACAGCCACAAAGACACTAAACAAAAATTCTACAAAACCAAATAAATTTTTTAAAAAGTTTCAGTTGCACATGACCTAATTAGCGGCGCTCGACATTTTTTTTCTAAATAAATTTCAGCAAGGAATCCTTTTAAAGGTGCATTTTTAACGATCTTTTGATATCTGACCCCCTAGCGTACATTTTTTAAAAGTCCTTTGCCAAATAGAGGTACCTACCCGGGGAGGTACACGGTGATCATTTATAATGTGCCCCCCCCCCTCTTGTTAAATATAAAAGTTGTACAGAATCATGTAGGTAAGCTATTTGCAGAATAATATAAATATATACAGGTTAAAATTTTAACCTGTGACTCATTTCTGCAATACCCTGTATATATTTATATTATTCCGCAAATAGCTTCCATGATTTTGTACAACTTTTATATTTAACATTTTTATCTAATGCAAAAAACAAAAAAGTTACGAGGGGGGGACATTATAAATGATCACCGTGTACCTACCCGGGGACGTACCTATTTCTTTGATTTGTATTTGAAATTTTTTTGAAAATTTATTTGGTTTTGTGCATTTTTGTGGTTGCCTCGAGGGTAACTTCGGATACAAATCTATTCTTTCTTTGTCAATAAAAATATTTACTTTTTAGAAACAAATTTATTAAGTATACCTATATTTTATGTATTCCATTTTTTCCAATTCTTATTTATTTATTTATACAGTCTGTCCGGCGATGTGGTAGACAAGAGGGCATACAGATCAAAAATTTTATTTATTAAGGAAGTCATAAAAAATTTTGCATGCTGAAAAAAATAAGACAGTGATACACTTCCCTGTTGTTATGTTAATTAGTTTTTCTTTCTAAACTTTTTATTATAACCAGTGGCGGATTTACCGGTACCCTAAGTACGCTGCAGCGTAGGGCCCGATGTAGCCTGGGGGCCCCGCAGGGGCCCTTCTTACATTTTAAGAATATACTCCAAATTCCAAATTATTAAAAAAAATCTGTTATTAAATTAATTAAAATGTAACCCCCCAGTAATAATTTAATTTTGTTTTAATTTATCAATAAATAATAATTTATTTATTTATTTATTTATTTATGGTACATCTTACAAACACCTTGGTGGTAATTACATGTAAGAGACTTAAGACTAGAGGGAATAAAAATATATAAAAAAAATAACAATATTACACCTAAACCTAGCAGTCTAAAAGACAATTATTATTGTAAATGTGTACATCTATCGCTACAGCATTTAATAGTACGAACATTTGTGTTAAATATATCTATGTCATGCCTACTCAAAAATGCATTGCAATTTGCCAGCATATAGTTTAAGGGTGAAGGACTTTCTTTATCAACAAAAAATATTCTATCTGTTGTAATACGTAAATTGATCTTTGGTACATTGAGTCTTATATAATTTATTAGGTAACAATCACAGTATTTTTGGCCACTAACAATATTAAATACAAAAATCACAGAATGAGTTTCTCTCCTACGTTCTAGTGTTACAAACTCAAAGCTATCTATCATTGATTGATAAGCTACTCTATAAGGATATGCATTGTGCTGTCTAACATACAAGTATCTTAAAAATCGTTTTTGAACTTTTTCAATGAGATTGGAGTTAGATGCAGCCTGAGGTGCCCAGATAACTGAGGCATACTCAAGGTGCGGTCTAACAAGTGAATTATATAGGAGTATCACAGTCTTTGTACTTTTAAAGTTTCCAGAGTTCCTTATTATGAAACCTAAAGCCTTGTACGCCTTATTTACAACATATTCGTAATGAGTATTAAATTTGAGATTTTGTTGGAGGTAGACCCCAAGGTCCTTGATACCACTTGCCCGATGAAGTAAAATGTCATTAAGGAAGTAATGATAATCTGTCGAGCTGAGCTTCCTGGTATAAGTCATTACGTGACACTTCTCAGCGTTAAGAAACATTTTGTTTTTCTTAAACCACATGCTTATTTCATTAAGATCTTGTTGTAATTTTTGACAGTCCAGCTCATTGGTGATGGTACCAAAAACCTTAAAGTCATCAGCAAAGAGTAGACATTTAGAGTTTTGAATCACAGTTGGGAGGTCATTTATAAATAGGGCAAATAGTATAGGTCCCAAATTACTGCCTTGTGGAACACCAGATGTTGCTCCATACACGGAAGATTTAGTTTTTCCAACCTTAACAGACTGAGATCTTGTGGACAAATAGGAATTCATAAATTTTAATGCGTTAGTTGAGAAATGAAAAGATGCAAGCTTCGAAAGCAACAGCTGATGATCCACTTTATCGAAGGCCTTTGAGCAATCAGTGTATATTACATCTAATTGCTGCTTA
Source organism: Polydrusus tereticollis (assembly GCA_963920685.1). Classification (NCBI taxonomy): domain Eukaryota; kingdom Metazoa; phylum Arthropoda; class Insecta; order Coleoptera; family Curculionidae; genus Polydrusus; species Polydrusus tereticollis. Next base: position 86,951,535 of record OY987333.1, on the reverse strand, counting down.
TCACTGATTGCCTCAGAGGCACATGCTGTAAAAACACACAAATTTGAAACAGTTGATTTACCAAAAACAAAATGAAAATATTTGTTTTATTTTGTCCTAAAAAAATTGGGCAGGTAGTTATAAAGGGTGTTCCCAAATATCATGTACATAAGGGGGTAATATTTATGACTAAAAATGTATATAAACATAGGTCCCCAAACGCTTGGCTACCAATCTACAGGGTTTTGAAATTTCAAGATTTTTTTCTTTATAGCTCCTGCAGTTTTTGAGATATTTAGTTCAAATTTGGAATATAGGTTACGCTATAGGACTTGCATCATTGAGCATGCCAAATGATTGTAAGAATCTACAGGGAGATCATTTTTTAGGGGTCATGCCCCATTTTATCCCGCTTAACTCTTTTGCGGTGCGCCGCTGGTAGAATCTAAAATACAGAATGCATTTCCCGTTTTGTTTAAAAACTTTTTAGTCTCTTGTAGTTTTTTCGTATCTGGAATCGTTATCGATCTTAATTAATCTTGCGAAATACAGAAAATATTTTTTATTTTAATTTTTTCTCGATAACAATCGCAGATACGAAAAAACTAAAAGAGACTAAAAAGTTTTTAAACAAAACGGGAAATGCATTCTGTATTTTAGAATCTACCAGCGGCGTACCGCACCAAAACTTCGTGAGGAGAAAAAGGGGGATGACTACTGAAAAATTATCCCCCCGTAGATGCACACAACCAATTTGCATACCTCATGATGGAAGTCCTACAGTGTAACCTATATTCCAAATTGGAGCTGAATATCTCAAAAACTGCAGAAGTTATAAAGAAAAAACAAAAAAATCTTGAAATTGCAACACCCTGTAGATAGGTAACTAAGCGTTTGCGGACATACGTTTATATGAATTTTTAGTCATGAAATAAGCCAAAGAATTACCCCCCTTCGTATGTACATGATGTTTAGGAACACCCTGTATATTAAAAAAATAAAAAGTAGGGGGTGGAGGCGAGGGGCCCCAAAAATTATGTAGCGTAGGCCCCATAAATTATGTAGCGTAGGCCCCATAAATCGTAAATCCGCCACTGATTATAACATTTTATTGTTAAAACTGGCCTTTTTGAATGTTTTTTTGGATTTACAGAATCCTTTACCTATTTGCAAGATTTACAAAGAGACTTGGAACAAAAAGTTTCTGTTGTTGTAGAACATGTAGACAATAGTAGTGCATTAGGTAGGTGTTACATAAAGTTTATTTACACCATATTGTAGAATAATTTTCGATACAAATATGCAGTTTTTGTTTAAGGGTAAAAGTATACCGACGCCTGTCATAAATTAGACGTCGCGAGGCTGCAAATATTTTATTAAACAATGACAGAGACTTTGTGAAAATAGGAAATTATTAAAGTATGATCAATTGTAAGACTGTTTTGTCATTTTATTATTATATTTTTAATTCAACAACTTACTATACCTAAATTGGGATAAGCAAAAAAAGTTATGTAGAATGATTCTTTCTCAAATAACTAATAATAAAAGTTTTTATTCGTATAGTTAAGCTCATATTATGGTGTAAAACCCATACAGGTGGTCACTAAGGTTTGCGTGATATAATATCCATAAACCTTATGTATTTGGCAAAGAAATATATGAACTCAGTCGGCCAAGAAAAATAAATGTAAAATATTTTCAGGTTTCAAAAATGATAGGGCTATGATATACAGCGTGTGTATGAATATTGGCAACATATTTTATGGAAAACTTTTTATTTTTGAGAAAAACTTATTCGTCATAAAAAGTAATGTTGCCTTAAAAAAATTTATATGCCGTTAAATCATATACAGGGTGGTTAAAAAATGCGAAAGTATGCTTAGAGTAAAGTAACAGTAATTTACATGATACAAAAACATTTATTGTAAATAAGTTATTGACAGTTGTTGTCAGAATATCAAATCACCGCCACCTACTTCTAAGAATTTTTTTTAATTCCTCTGCAGCATCGTTTAAAAAACGTTAGTTATTGCCCACAATAAGCACAATTTCTACTTTATCCTGGTTACTAACTCGCATTTGAAACAAATTCAATTTTAAAAATTACATTGACATCTATTTGTTTACTTGCTTGTTTCTGAGGTGACTTACCGTAAAAAACTTCTTAGCAGGTGGCTGTGACTTTATATTCTGACATAACATGTAATTCTGAATAACTTTTCTTCAACTGTGATTTTTTAAGTATGTGACTTTAGGGCAAGCAAAACTTTTTATGAAGAATAATTCTTTTTACTAAAATCAAAGATAAAAAAGTTTTCCATATGTTGCCAATATTCATACACACGCTGTATAGCTAGAAACATTCAATTTTTATTGAATAATGTATTAAATATTCTCGTTTAATAACGGATAATATACAGGGTGCGCCAAACTCGATGGCCTATTAGAAATATCTAGATAACCAAGAAACTTCAGAACTTGAAATTTGGGTTGAGTATATAGGAGGCTATGGTCTCCAATTTGAAAATATTTTTAGCAATGCGGCGTTGCCGCTGGTGCCTAAAACAGGTTGCAACATCGTTACTTTAAATACTTTACGTTTACTAAAAACATTTTAAGATTCTACATACAATTATAATTAATTTTTATAAATACATTATTAGTCTATACTTATTAGATTTCGAGATATTGACTTTTGAAAAATGACATTTTTGAACTTTGACAGCTTCTAGCTTTTTAACTGTACGCCTTAGAGCAAAACGGCTCACGCATGTCCCTATCTTCGATTTTTATTATTTTCCCAAAAAATCAACTTTTGGTTAAACCGGAAGTACTGTATTTCCTGATTTCGAGTAACATCCGGTTTAACCGGAAGTTGACACTTGGGAAGATAATAAAAATCGAAGATAGGGACATGTCGTGGGCCGTTTTGCTCTAAGACGTACAGTTAAAAAGCTAGAAGCTGTCAAAGTTTAAAAATGTCATTTTTCAAAAGTCAATATCTCGGAAACCATTAAGTATAGACTAATAATGTATTTATAAATAATATTTATAATTGTATGTAGAATCTAAAAATATTTTTAGATTTAGATGGTGTTCCATTTAAAGTAACGATGTTGCAACCTGTTTTAGGCACAAGCGGCAACGCTGCATTGCTAAAAATATTTTCAAATTGGAGACCATAGCCCCCAATGTACTCAACAAAAAAGTATTTTTAAAATTTCTGTATATACTGCAATCCTCTTTAACCAAATTTTTTCAATTTAGGCTTGTTTTAAAAATAATTGTACACTTATTAAAAATATCACACACAACTATTACACTGCAACTTCTAGAGGACACTGTAACGATTGTAAAACTTTCATAAACAAGCTTAACTGGCAGGAATCTATATAATTATTATAAAAAAAACAATATTCATTTATTTTTATATCAAAGAATATGTCCACCCAATAATATTCAATCCAATAAATAACGCAAAACAAGGAAATAAAGTTTAAAGGTGGTAGACAAAGCAGAATGATCAAAAGACTGATTGTTTCGGACTTCCATGTCTATATTTTGATTTAAAAACAACGTTTCGGTTAGTACTATCTCTAACCGTTTTCAAGTGTAAACTAAAATTAATTTACTAGGCTACTGTTTTATATACTAGTTATCTGCAGTGGAGCTTGACCGTTATGCTCCGGTGTTTATTGACTTGTGAAGCTTTAGTTGCTTATTTTGAGCAAGGAGCGGTTTCCAGATATTTGGTTTATCAATACTGGGTTTGCTAAAAACACAGTGTTTTGATTAATATAAAATATGCAGCTTCAATAAACTTTCTTTTTCGCCAGTGATGCTCCTTGCTTAAAATTTTAACCTCTGACCGTTGCATATAATGCTGCTTGTCCCAGACATGTTCCGCTATACCTGATCTTGATGTCTCGCCTCTTTGGGTATGTTTAAGATGTTCTTTAACCCTGACAGGAAGAGGTGTTTTTGTTTCTCCAATGTATGAATCACCACATTCACAAGGAATTTGATAAATGCATTCCTTTTTGTTGTTCGTGTCTGGTTTAACTTTTGTAAGAAAACTTCTAAGTGTGTTTCCTGATTTAAAAGCTGTTTTCATATTGTATTTGTTAGCTACCCTTCTAATTTTTTCTGAGGAATGGTATGGTGAGAAATGCTTGATCATTGTTTGTTGGTTTAAATCAAAATATAGACAATGGAAGTCCGAAACAATCAGTCTTTTGAAGGAAATAAAGGTTTATAAATAACTATAGCCTAAGTTGATTAAATTTGGATGAATGGTATGGAAAATACAGCAATTTAAATTATTTTTTTACAAACTTTCCCGCTCTTATTTATCAACGATACGAAAAAGTATTACACATTATCGCAAAAAATACTGGTCTTTTTATATACCCGTTATTAAAACGAAGACCTTTAACAGCGATTATTCGAGAAAATTAAAATTTTTAGTTACATCATAGTATTACGCCCTCTAGCGGTCATTTTGGAAAGTTGAAAATATATTACATCAATTTGTCTTGATTGATTTAGTCAATCAAGATTTTCTCAAAGACAAGGTTTCTGGCTTCCATAATATCCTCGTCGACTTTAGTGGGACACCCTGTATATTTCTCGTTTTTAGCTGGAACATTTAAGAGCTGGACAACGCCACAGAAAGCAAAACTCAAAGAATTGTTCGGTGATGGCCGTTCAGGTATCTGTAAATATCCGCCTCGGGCAGTGATTGCACAAAAAATTAAGACTGTGCCAGAATTGATAGGAAAAAGCGTTACGTCCGTCGTATCCAAACTTCAGCACATTATGAAATTACAAAAAAAGGATAATGATACAAAGTATATGTTGAGCCGTCTTGATAATAAACAGGTCAGTATTTATAAGGAATACCCCTGAAAGAACTATTGAAAGTGTGGTTTCACACATTTGTATAACTAAAAAACCAGTTCCTATAATATATTATGTATGTTTTTAGAATACGGAGACTGATTCTACTACTGAAGATGAGTGGCAACCTTCAAGATCTACTTCTCCAGAATGTCTAGATGAGAGTTTTTCATAATTTCCGTTTTCTGCTAATAAAGTAATTGAAGAGTACAAGGGAGAAAAAGGAAGGTCATTTATTGTTTTTGAGAATTTAAATTTTATTCACTGTAGGTACGGGATATTTTTAAACTCGATTCTATAGATATTTGCCTACACTTTTCACTACTCCCCAGTCCGCAGGAGCACGTCAAAATGACGTCATATTCTGGTGACTTATTACCAGATATGACGTGACGATATGACGTGAAAATGACCTCCTAATGTCACAGACCGATGACGTCAATATCTGACGTCATTTATACGTTTTTAAATGAAGTGACTTTCACGTCTAAAAATATTTTGTATTCACCAGTAATCTACTTTCAATTGAAACTACTAAATACATTGTGTAAGCGTTTATTAGGGGTAAGTACAAACTTCAACTAACGAAACCAAAGCAAAGGTAAGTACCTGCTATTAATTGCAGGGTATTGTTGCTGCATGACAAAGGATTTCTTGATTTCTAGTATTGTACTTATGTTAGTGGAGTTTTATAGACGAAATCTCTAATTTTTAGTGTATTTGTGCTTAATTTTCTAGTAAAGTTTATATTTTCTTTATTTTTGCATACCCTTATCGCCATGCTGGATTTATGAACTACTTAAAACTTTATCACTTTATGCACTTCAAGGCCATTTTTAGGTTAACTCGAGGGTGAGCTTTATTGGCAATTGAATTGAATATTGAAATTTTAAGAAGTAGGCCAACAACTTCTTAAAGTCATTTAAAATGTCCCGTTATTATGGGTATTTTATGTGGTAAATTCACATAAAATTCCCATCAAGTTAACCTAAAAATGGTCCTAAAGTGAATAAAGTGATAAAGTTTAAAGTAATTTAGAAATCCAGCATGGCGACAAGGATATGCAAAAATTAACAAAAGATAAATTTTACTAGAAAATTAAGCACAAATACACTACAAATTAGAGATTTCGTCTGTAAAACTCCACTAACATAATATAATATTAGAAATAAAGAAATCCTTTGTCATGCAGCAGCAATACCCTGTAATTAATAGTAGGTACTTACCTTTGCTTTGGTTTCGTTGGTTGAAGTATGTACTACCAGACTACCACTAATCAACGTACAAACACAACACCACCTCGACCTACTTACAAAAAAAATGGCGTTAGCGTCATACAAGCAAGAAGAAAGCTTATTAAATACGGATTTGCCGCTTACTGCCCAAGCCGCGAGCTTACGTTCGTCCGCAAGGTTGCCAACAGGTTAACACAAAATTAATGGCAAAACTTTTCTGTATTCCTGCTAAACATAAAATAGCATTTTCACTACACTAATAATATAGTCAGCACAGTGTAAATTTATTATTGTTTTTGCTTTTACCTTACCGACTGATTATTATTATCGAGAAAAGTAAAACTATGAGACATGATGCATGGCGTGGATAGGAGTTCCTAATAAACTGCCAACCCTGTTCATCTTCGTTGCAGATGGCAAGATGGGCTGCGCGCGCAGCCAATGCATGATTATGAGGCCATTATTCTTTTTTTTTGCGTCAGCAGAGAGAATGTCGTGTAAGTTATTATAGTTTTTGAGTAGAAATAATAAAAAATATATCACACCAGATATCACCAAGTAAAGTCGACAATATGACTTGAATTAAATGAGGTCAGAAATTCGGCAATTAACTGACGTCAAATGTCGATTTTTGGTTGACTGACGTATATTGACCAGTAGTCACCAGATACTGACGTCATCTTGACGTGCTTCTGCGGACGGTCATTTCATCCAAAAATTTACCTTCCCCTGTTTCAATTATAATACCTAATTATAATAAAGGGTAAATAAAGTTTTGTATTGTTTTATTTTCCCTAGCAGTTAGTGTACTAATAGTTACTTACATACCTAACATGTGCGGAAAGTGGTCCTTTATCGCACGCGATGGCAGTTGTACGAACGACGCGAAGTGGAGTTTGGGCAAGACGTTAAGGGCGGTAAAGACACTTCGCACATAGTAGGTACACAATTTTTCCTTTCAGCAAATAATTTTTGAACAAAAATAAAATTTAAAAGAAAAAGAGGCGAACTATTTTGGGGCGCCTAACGATTAGTATAAAAAATAACCAAAACATTTTTAGACATGATTGAAAGGAAACCATTCAAAAATAAAACGTCTTACGATAAACTTAAGTTGAACTTTATTACAAAAAATACCTACCAAAAAAATATTTTGAAACAAACTTTTAACAAATAAGTAATCATGATATTACTAATTACCCAACTAACTTTAAGTCATATTAACAACATTGTCAACATTTTTTGTTTAAAGAAATAAAAATAATATCTGGATCTGAATTTTCACCCGCCCGACTCGGACAAGTGACGACACATGGCGAAAGTTTGACAAAATTTTTAAGATTTTTTCCCTTAAAAATCCATTATGTTTCTCATGCTTTTTCGGGTGCTGAATCCGAATTTTTACGTCCCAGCTTTGCAAAGGCAACGATGCATGGTGAAAAATCTTAAAAATGGCAGAGTTATACCCAACTTTTCCCTTAGAAATGCATAATTAGTGTTGACAAAATTCAAAAATTTAGCTCATTTAAACGTAATAAGTATATTAAGAAATCATATAAAAAATAAGGTCATCGTTTGTATTTACAATTATTAATTTCTTCATTTCTTCATTGCTTTTGGTTCTGGATCTGAAAAAAACAGAGACAGGATAAGATCAATGCAACAATAACCCTATCAGAAAAAAAGAGATAGGAAAAAAAAAGAAGAAAATAGCTGTATAGTGGGTATTGGCTGAACATACTGTCAGTTTTTGATTCTACTCTTCTTTTTTTGGAAAGTCCAGCACGGGAGGTTCCGGGCTGTGATTGTTCCAGTACGATGGAAGACCCAGGCCAAAGGTTTGCTTTTATTTCTGGATCTGGAAAAAACGGGAAGAGAATTAGTATATCAGAAAAAAGGCAGCAAAAACAAAAATGACCAAAAAACGGTATTGTAGTTATTGACTGAACATACCGTCTGTTTTTGATACTCTTCGTTCTTTAAAAAGTCCAGCTTGGGAGGGTTCGGACTGTGATAGTTCCAGTACGTTGGAAGGTCCAGGCTGACGGTCTTCGTAACCTAGATAAAAATTGGGAACTCGTGACATGATGGCACCAAAGATAGATAAATAACATAAATAATTATAATACTTGAATGAAGTCTTACCTTCGATTGTCACTGTAGGTACTGGTGCTATACTGTACTGGCTGTACTGGTGCTATTTGGCAAAAGTCAGGGTCTTCATATCCACCTCCTCAAAATCGACGGAGTCTGTGTTGGTGCATGTGCCCTCACACTCGGCGCAAATGTTTGTGCAGAATAACCCTGCTCGCCTGCAGCCACACTTTCCCATGCAATTCTTTTTGCAATGGCATGCAACTTTTCTCAGTACGTTATCAGGTGCTGGTGGCAGTAGTGTTGTGTCTGGTATATTAGGCCGTCTCAGGCCCAGGATTTCCATCCCCACTGCTTCGGATCAAGTTGATTGTTCCCCAGCCACAACTGAATTTGGGTTCCTGGCAGCAGCAGCAGTTGGAGGAACTAAAGCAAGCTTTGAGGTTACTTTGTAAGAGGGCATGAGATACTGTTTGCACCTCAGCTTATTCAAAGTGATATCATGGTGCTCGCCTCCATATAGCGTCTCCATAAACTTTTCCCCTGCCTCAAATAGTGCCTCCTATCAGCGTTGGGGTCCCTGGATCCAAGTAAATTGAGGTCAGGATTTTTTTGTCAGCACTTTGAGACATTTCAATTTGCCCTGTTTGTATAAGTAGTGCTGATGTTGAGTCACAGCCACTGACTGCGTGTAAAAAGAGAATATGTTTAGCCACGTGCTTGTCAATGGCGGTTGGTGAATGGAAGAAAGTTGGTGGTGCTTTTTCTTTCCCTGGCTTGATAAAATACACGTTGGCAGGTGTACTTATTCCTATCATTATTACCAGAAGGTCAACATCTTCACCAACAACTGCTACACTTTCGTGCATGGTGTCGTGCAAGGGAATGAGCAGTTGTCACAATAAGCGTGTCAGCAACTTCAACTGCTTGTTTTGTGGCGATATTGACCTTTTCAAATTTTTTGGTCAAGGTGGATATTAGACGACTTTTCTTATTTAACTTAATAATAAAATTGTAAATACAAACGATGGCCTTATTTTATATGTAATTTCTTAATATATTCCGTTTAAAAGATCGAGCTAAATTTTTGAATTTTGTCAACACTAATATGCATTTCTAAGGAAAAAGTTGGCAATAACTCTGCCATTTTTAAGATTTTTAAACATGCATCGTTGCCTTTGTACGAAGGCGTAGAAAGGCCACCCGAAAGAAAAAAATATTTTAATCTCGGAATTCCGACTTAAATCTCGGAATTCCGAGAATAAAGTCGAAATTCCGAAAAATCGTACCTAGCTCTCTAAAATGTTAATTATATTTTTACATTCGTCACTTGCCTTTTTTAGTGGAAATTAAACTTAATTCAGTTCGTACAAGGTTTTACTTAAACACGTTCCGGGCCCCTGTAGCCCGGGGGCCCCGTGTCATATTGATACGGCGGTAGGCATATAAACATTGTTTGTGTGTCCCTATATGTTCAATATTTATTATCTTCCCAAAATTGTCAACTTCCGGTTAAACAGGAAGTACTATATTTCCTGCTTTCGAGTAACATCCGGTTTAACCGGAAGTTGATATTTTGGGAAGATAATACAAATTTAAGATAGGGGCATGTAAGCCGTTTTGTTCTAAGACGTACAGTTAGAGAGCTGGAAGCTGTCAAAGTTCAAAAATGTAATTTTTCAAAGGTCAATATATCGGAAACTATTAAGCATAGACCAATAATGCATTTATTAAAAAATAATTATAATTTTTTGTAGAATCCAAAAATATTCTAAGATATATAGGGTGTTCCATTAATTTAAAATAAGCAAGTATTGATACCTACTTCCGGTATAACCGGAAGTGCCACCCTATTGAAAATAGTTTAGCCGGGTGTCCCCCAGGAACATTAACATACTGTCAAATTTTCAAAAAATTTCCATGTAGTTTTCTATATACCGGGTGTCAACGAAATCATTGTACAGAGCACCACAGTGTTGTGTTAAAAGATATTTTATTCAAATTTGGGTTGGTGTAATGTTTAATAGGGATCTTCATTTTTTCCTAAAAACCAAATAAATTCCGGTTTCACCGGAACTACGCCATTTTTTTTTTAAATGACAATAACCTGTATATTATATTGCACAGTCAAATTCTTCTCAAAATTATCTTTTCAACGACATACAACAAGTTGACATTTACTTTCAAAATGGCGGCGTCGTAGGACTCATTTTACCAAAATCAAAATGGCGTCAATAAAACAATAACGTATGCAATTGATACGGGAAAAATACTGATAAAATCTGTTAAATTCAACCCTTTTGTAATTTTTTAAGCACTGACATTAAAATTTTATCCTTCAGTTTTTAAAGGAATGTATTTTTTTATTGTTTGAAAAAAATCTTAACTTTAACCCTGGTTTACAGAATTGTTTCAAATGATATGATATACTTTTCATTATTTAGTATGAATTCTAGGGATATTTTCGAAATCAGAATGCGTTTTGCTTCAGTTATAAATAATAATAATATTAATTAAATTTTTATTAATGAGTCATATTATTGAAGCTAAACGCATTCTTATTCAAAAATATCCCTAGATGATTAAGAATAGTTTAGACTTTCATACTTAAATAATGAAAAGTATATCATATCATTTGAAACAATTCTGTAAACCAGGGTTAAAGTTAAGATTTTTTTCAAACAATAAAAAAATACATTCCTTCAAAAACTGAAAGATAAAATTTTAATGTCAGTTCTTAAAGAATTACAAAAGGGACGAATTTAACAGATTTCATCAGTATTTTTCCCGTATCAATTGCATACGTTGTTTTATAGACGCCATTTTGTTTTTGGTAAAATGAGTCCTACGCCGCCATTTTAAAAGTAAATGTCAACTTGTATGTCGTTGAAAAGATAATTTTGAGAAGAATTTGACTGTGCAATATAATATACATGGTTATCATTAAAAAAAAATAAAATGGCGTAGTTCCGGTGAAACCGAAAGTGAATTTTATTTGGTTTTTTGGTAAAAATGAAGATCCCTATCAAACATTACACCAACCCAAATTAGAATAAAATATTTTTTAACACAGCGCACTATATGTGGTGCTCTGTACAATGATTTCGTTGACACCCGGTATATATATATCGATTCTGTTCCCGGTGGGACACCCTTTATGTGAGTTTGGAGGGAGAAAGGATAATTTATTTATAAAAACTTACTAATTTAACAAGCGCTAACCAAGTTTCATTTACCTTTTTGCAAAAAAATTAAAAAAAAATTAACTTAAAAAAAAATTCCTCTAGCGCTCGCATGAAAGTCGCGCACTAAAACCACATGGACAACCAAAGATTTAATAAATTCAAGAACCTAGCATGGTGACATGGCGAAATTTAGCCAATCCGGGTAAACAATGTTTATATGGCGGCGGTAGCGTAGCATATAGGTACGGCGTTTTCCATTCATAGAACTTTAAGTACCTACCTATAGATTTTCATAGTTCTTTAAGTATATTATTTGTGTATTTAATTTTATAATGAACCTCGCGATTCGATAAGAGCTAAATTCAAAATTGGCAGGGCTATCGCCGTTCGGCAGGGGCATGCCTCTTATTTTGCTAAAAATGGCAGGGCTTTACCTCCTAATATACGGTGTATCTACATACACTTTCCATACCTATATTACCATTAGGAATTTGATTAATTAGTAATAAAAACTTTTTACATCCGTGGAAAATATGTATGTTAAGATAGATCCAATCACAAGCAAGGGTTTATATAGGTTCCACGGTTTCCCCACTTCGTCCCCATTATGCCTAGTACGATGTAATTTCTAACCTAACCTTAAATTTTTCAAGCTATATTTTATATATGCGTACTTCCTGTGTATGAAACGGAGTGGCTATTGCCTAGAGGGGAGGTTTTGAAGTTGAACCCTACTCCTTCCTTTTTTGGAGTGGCTATACCACCATGTATTGAAAGAGAAATATATAAAAACTTATGCGTTTGCGGCAGGGCTATACCCCCCGGGTAATACATATATATATATATGTATAACCCCTACGTTCTTCCCTCCAAACTACAAATATATCATTCGTAGTTCCCTCATATATGACCAAGTTCCCTCCGATTGTGGAGGGAACTACGTTTTGCCTTGAATTTCACTTTGAACCATTGTCCAAGCTTCCTTCTAGCAACTGACGAAAAATTGCCTGGAGGGTAATTTGTGCATATTTATCTTGAGAATGGATGGTTTAGTTCGACGTATTGCCGGCGGCGCTGTAATCGTGTTTGTAGGTTACATATTTCGTTCTAAGTTCCCTCCAGAATGTTATAGAAGATTTCAATTTAATTAGTCGATTTAGTGCCCTCCGAAATCCGACAACAATGTTTTACATGTGTTTTTAACATTGTTCCGCAAAAATGATGATCAAATATAAGATGCGAGTGGGGAATAAATAATTATTTATCGACTAGAAATTTATTGGCCGAGGGTTTAAAAAGGGTCACTCCGAACCAATCTTGGCGCATTTAATGCAGGGAGTAAGCTTTATGGTTTGCTACAATTTCAGCTCTTCAACCCCTTAAATAAGGCTACTTTACCCTTAATATATTTCACAAAAAAACATTGACCTAGGGTTGAAAAACGGCCAATCTGAACAAAAGTCGAAACAGTTATTGTAGCTACTTAGCTTTATCATCTAAGAAAATTTCAACTAACCTAACCCTTATATCAGGGTATTTTATCATTGATATGTTTCACAAAAGAACATTGACCAGGGAATTAAAAACGAACAATTCAAACTAAAATTGACACATTTATTGTAGACAGTAAGCTTTATCGGTTGCTAAAATTTTAGGTTGCCAACCTCTCAAATAAGGGAACCTCACCTTTGATATTTTCTACAAAAAACGATTGACACAAGGTTTAAAAACGGCAGATCCTAACCAAACTTGGCACATCTATTCTAGATAATGCGCTTTATCATTTGCTATAGTTTTAACTCACTAACCCTTTAAAAAAAAACAATTTGCTGATAAAGTTCACTATGTTCGACTATAAATACATACATAAACAAACATGGGTGTCAAACGACGGAATCACAAGGAACCAGATCGACCACATTTTGATCAATGCTAGACATGGGAACAATATCATGGACGTAAGAAGCCTTAGAGGCATAGATGGAGATACTGATCACTTCTTGGTGCGTGCTAAAATCATGGAGCGAATTTCAAGTGCAAGGAAAGAGAAGAACAATTCAACAATAAAATGGGATGTAGGAAAACTACGAGAACCTAACCATAAACAAACATACCAAGACCATATAAGCAGTCGACTTAGAACAATGGAACAACGAGAGGAAGTGGAATACGCGTGAACATATATCAAGGACGCGGTGAAAAGCGCAGCAAATGACACACTAGGAACTAAACCAAAGGTAAAACAGAAAGAATGGTTTGATGAGGAATGCAGAAGAGTACTGGAACTTCGCAATCAAGCAAGGAGAATAATGCTGCAGGAGCAGACGGAACCCAGTAGAGAACGATATAGAATCCAAAGAACAGAAGCAAAAAGAACATTGAGAAGGAAAAAGAAAGATCACGAGCTACAGAGATTTCAGGAACTGGAAAAAGACCGCTCAAATAATCGTCCAAAACAATTTTACCAAGAATTGACAGCCATTAAAAGAGGTTACCAACCTAGAAAGGAAACAATGATCAGGAAGGAGGACGGTAACTTAACAGAAGACAAGGATGAATTGCTTAGAGAATGGAAACAGTATTTCGACGCACTTCTAAACATTAACAACGACAAGGGTCATAGCCCCTTAGTATACCAGTCGGCAGAAAAACTCGTAGAGGTACCGTCATATGAGGAGGTGATAAAAGCCATAAAGAAGCTTAAAAACAATAAAGCCCCAGGAAATGATATGATCCCCTCAGAATGTATCAAAAGCGGAGGAGAGACATTGCACAGACACCTACACAGGGTCATCCTGTTGGTATGGAAAGAGGAAACAATACAAAATGAATGGAAGGAGAGCATAATAGTCCCTATACACAAAAAAGGTGATAAGATGAGGTGCAGCAACTACAGGGGAATCTCCCTCATTAGTACTGCATATAAAATCCTAGCCAACGTGATATTGGAAAGACTAAAACCAATTACAGAGAAAAGCATTGGAGACTACCAGTGCGGCTTCCGAAGAAACAGATCAACAGTTGACCAAATTTTTACCATAAGACAATTGCTAGAGAAATTCTGGGAGTTCAACCGGGACGTCCACCATCTTTTTGTAGATTTCAAAAAGGCATACGACAGTATACTGCGTGTTAAACTGTGGGATGCAATGGCGGAAATAGGAATTCCTAAGAAACTTATAAATATAACAAGGATGTGTGTAAACGGTTCCCGAAGTAAAATACGAATTGAAGATAGGCTTTCCGAATCATTTGAGGTAAACAGCGGGCTTAGGCAGGGGTACGCGTTATCTCCATTATTATTCAACATTGCTCTTAATAAAGTAATAAGAACCGCCGAAGTAAGTGTTGAACTATTTGGTCGGGATGGCCCAAGACTATTGCTCGCTTTTGCTGATGATATTGACGTGGTACGAGACTCTGTACGGACGGTGAAAGAACTCTTTGCTGGGGTAGAAGCACAAGCTGCGCATATAGGGCTCAGAATAAACGAGGAAAAAACTAAGTATATGCACACCAGCAGAACCGGACGTAGGGACAGAGTGGGTCAAAATGTCACGATGGCAGAATACAATTTTGAGAGGGTAGCAACTTTTAAATATTTGGGAGCCACAATTGCTCAGGATAACAATATAACGGAGGCAAAGCGGGAACAAATGTCTCTAAAGTCTGTGCGTTTTAAGAAGTCCGATATCGGATTAAATCACCAAGGGATGTTATCGCTTTTAAAACAGTAAGTCGGTTAAGTTACAATATCTTCGCACCTTCGCTATACTTGATCACACCGAACATCCCACTGGTTTACTGTATTCTATTTCGCCCAGTAATGCAATACAGTAAACCAGTGGGATGTTCGGTGTGATCAAGTATAGCGAAGGTGCGAAGATATTGTAACTTAACCGACTTACTGTTTTAAAAGCAATAACATCCCTTGGTGATTTAATCCGATATCGGACTTCTTAAAACGCACAGACTTTATGCACTAAAGTCAGTGTTAGCATCGAAGAGCATCTCGAGAAGAACAAAAATCACAATTATTTATAAAACTGTTATACGACCGACTGTTATGTATGCTAGTGAAATCTGGACATTGACCAAAGACAACGAACGGAAACTGAGAGTTTTTGAGAGAAAAGTTCTGCGCAAGATATTTGGACCACTGCGAACCGCTGGAACACAACAGTACCGAGTAAGAACCAATCAAGAAATATCAGAACTATACAAGGATCCAGATATTGTGAAGGAGATAAAGACAAGAAGGCTGCAATGGGCGGGTCATGTGCAGAGACAGCCGGACACACGGATGATAAAACTGGCGTGGGAGGGAGCACCAATAGGAAGAAGACCATTGGGGCGTCCTCGAATGAGGTGGTGTGACAACATCAAAGCGGACCTAAGGACCATTGGAGTAGAATACGACCCAACACTGATGGAAGATCGGCAACAATGGAGGCGAATAGTACAGTCGGCCAAAACTCACCCCGGGTTGTAGAGCCATGGAGTAAGTAAGTAACCCTTTAAACAGTAGTACGTTACCCATGATACTTTTTACAAAAAACCATTGACCAATGATATAAAAACGGCCGATCCAAACCAAACTTGGTACATTTATTATAGATAGCACGCTTGATCGTTTAGGAGCAGAGCCCCAAATATGAGAACGGTACCCCAACGATGCTCTAACTTGGGCTTGATAGAGCATCAATAGTTAGTTGTTGAAGTGTATAGAGGTTCTTAGTTCGGAAAAGTATCCCAAGCGTCGGCAAGGCTGCCCTAGCAATAGCCGCAACGTGACTATGTCAAGACATATATATGACTATCCAAATTGACGCCCAATAAATGAATTGATAAAGCCAAGGGAATCGAGTGTCCCGCCATGACTATATCCGGTTTTTCAACATTATCTTTTTTAGAAAAAACTACCGCCTGGGTTTTTTAGCGTTAAGTTCTACTTGGTCACTGTCACCCTCAGACAGAATTTATTTTAGGTCTTTGCTGAGGTGTGAGACCGCTTGCTCCTGTAGAGATGGGCATTGGCAGCCGATGTCCGAGCATTCAAAGTAAAAGATGAAACAAGTGTGCTGTCATCGGCGAAGCGATACATAGGATTTTTAGTTTTTTTCAAACGATCGTTAATGTAAAGTAAGAAGAGGGTGGGTGACAATATAAAACCTTGAGGGACTCCGGCGTTGATGTTAAATGTGTCTGAAATAAATCCGTCCATCGCCACTCGCAGAGAACGGTCTTTAAGAAAGCTTGACAGCCATTTATAAAACTGAACCGGCATCCCGTATGCTTTCACTTTAGTTAGAAGCCCCTCATGCCATACTCGGTCAAAGGCCTTGGAAATGTCCAGTGCTACCGCCCGGGACTCCCCATGATGCTCTATTGCGTTGTACCAAACGCGAGTAACATAAGCGAGAAGGTCTCCTGTTGATCTAGACTATTCTAGACTATCCATACTGGCGGTCACTAATAATGTTGAAGCCTTCTAGGTATTTTAATAGTTTTTCGTTGATAGCCTTCTCCATAACTTTTGATATAACCGAAAGCAATGCGACTGGACGATAGTTGTTTGGCAAGGTATTCTTGCCTTTTTTAGGTATGGGTTAGACTCGCGCAGTTTTTCAGCAAGAGGGAATATTCCTTTTTTGTAAAATGAGTTAAGAAGTCTACAAAATACCGGTCTCAGTTCGTCAGCGCATGTCTTAATTACAATGACTGGAATATCGTTAGGACCAGAAGCCTTCTTAGTGTCGAGACTTTTCAAGATTCGTTTAACATGGTGGTGCAGGAAAACAATTTAAGGCATTCCCGATTCTACAGGGGGAGTGTTCGGTAGAGCTTTTCCCTGAAAATTATCCGTTGAATGTGAAGAGTATAGTTCCGCCAGTAAGTTTGCTTTTTTCTGTGCTTTGGTCGCAATGGTGCCATCAGAACATGTCGAAGGTGGAATGGTTGACTTGGTAAAGTTCTGACTGACGGTCTTAGCTACCGACCAAAATGATCTTGAGCCGTTAGGACCTTTAAAAAGTTTGTCTTTGATTCTCTGGTTGTGTGCTTTCTTGCTTTGGTTTATCGTTTGCTTGCGTTAGTTTTGAGCGTTAACAAAGATGGTACGATTTTCGGAGGTAGGGTTTTGACGCCATTGTCGGAAGAAATAATTTGGTAATTTAACAGCTCGTTCGCAATTTTTGGTAAACCAAGGCTTGTTGTTAGGGCACTTTCTTAAGAAAGGGATGGGTAGATCATCAGAGGTAAAACAAACATCTTTGCCAAGGAAAGGTTCAAAAATGGTCCTTTAGGTCATCCCATATAGCTGATGTATAAGGCCAGATCTTGCGTAGTTTAGAAGGCTGTTCGGCACTAATTGGTAGTTTGTTCAGTGCCAAAATGAGGTTGGGGTCAGACATTCCTAGCGGAGGCCTCACGGTGGCAGTGTAAAACTCGGGGTTTGAAGTTAAGAAAATATCCAACAAACTAGCAACATCGCCATCTCGGCCTGAAATCCAAGTTGGTTCACTTACGAGTTGGATGAGGTTAGAGCTGATGACTTCGTGACCTTACTTGTCGGTTGCGTTTGAGTATTTGAGCCAGTTAATATTACGAACGTTAAAGTCACCAAGGATGACAACTTCGGAATTGGGATGGTGGGTTTGCAAGAAGTCGACTTAGCAGGAGAGGAGAACAAGTCTCTGTAATGGGTATCGCTTGGCGGACAGTAAAGGCAGCAGATGAATTTAGTAATTCCCTGCATTAGTATTTTAAAGCACATTACATCAAAGTCATTAGGGTCGAGTGTCTTCTCCCGTCGACAAGAAATAGCACTGCGGACAAAGAGACAAAGGCCAAAATGGCGCCTAAATCGGTGATGAAAGTCGTATCCAGGATATAAATAGCTAACCGTACTAAATGATGATGTGACCCTTGTTTCGGTTAGTGCAAGTACATGAGGTTTGGTAGATTGTTGATATTGATGGACGATTTTAACTCCGGAACATTTTGGTCTTGGAACCATCATCATAACATTTAGTGTGGTCTTCCCGAAAAAATTCTTGAATTTTTATTATCCTAATACCTTTAATTATTGCGTTTGTTAACATACCCATTCAAAAAGAAAGTTCACTCGTCGCTAAAGCAAAACCTTATTTTATTAAGGTGGGGTCTTCGTCAATCCTTTGGCATATTAATTTACAAAATTTGGTCCTTCTATCGTAATCGTCTTCGTCGAGTTCGTGTAAAATTTGTATTTGGGAGGAAATAAATTATTCTTCTTAAAATTTTTGTGCATAGAACCAGTAGAAATATACATCAGCTAGGCGACTGTCGGAATAGAAGGAGAAAATGGATCTACAGCGAATTGGCCGACTAGCTCAATCTGGCAAGCTATCCAAATCAGTTTTTGATATTTTTTACTCTTACTTATCATGGATAGGTTCCGTTTATCCATAACAATATTTTCATTAGAGTGTTATATAACGTATAGTATTTATGTCCTATAACAAAACATAACCACTGTAACACTGTGGTGTTATATTAAGAAGGCAATAAATTATATCTGGACAGCATTACTATAGTGCCTCAAAATAAATCAAATTGTATTGTTTATTTCCAGTTTATGCGGCATACAATATTTTTTATAAAAAAAACCTTTACCGTTGAAGATTGGAAATTATACATTCCAAAAGAGGTACACAAACAATACAACCCTTATGACTGGGGTTTGTACGTCTATATATTTGCCGCAATCATAGCTATGGGGCAAATCAGTATTCTAGACCATCACTACAATTATACCATTTCTACCTGCAGAGTACAGATTAAAAATAAAATTGAATATGCGTAGAAAAATCCAAATAGCGCCAAAAAGTTGGATACTTATTTCTGTAATATAAAAAATGTCTAAGGTGAAGGATCCTTATTTAAGGGGTTGGCGAGTTGAAATTTTGGTAGATGATAAAGCTTACTGCCAACAATCAATTATTCAGGATTGGTACAAATCGGCCGCCTTAAACCCGTTAGCGAATTGTGATAAGAGGTGATAGATAAAAGAGTTTATTATAATCAAAAACTTTAACGATATGGTCCAGTTAAGTCAAAAATTCAATAAATATTAAGATAAAAGAATAAATAAATATGTTTGTCTTAGAAACTTCAACACTTTTATTTTTTTTTCGCGCCTGCTAAACCTTCACGAATACCCTATTTCATTACACCTTTAAAGAATATAAGGACACAATAATAATAACACGTAGCGCCCTCCACAAAATGGCAACTGCGCTGGAGGGAACTACGAGTAATTACCATAATTAAAATATATAAATTCAGAGGGAACTAATACTACATTTTAACTTGGAAATATATATAATTTTTTTTGGTACAATTCTTTACCCCTCTCTTGAAAGACGTAATAAGGCTCCTCCCCCAAGTCTATATATACAAACATTACGTTGTAACTGTAATAGAAATACCGGAGGTCGGTCCGCCTGGTGTTTATCATGGAGGGAACAACGATGGACCGATACATATATATAAATGTACACTAGTAAATATTGGGGACTGCAGCAAATGAAAGAGTACTCTTTAAAGTTATTCCAAGCTTTCGGAAATCGTAAATTTTATTTCCATCTTCAGGGAGACTATAAATTTACATAAAATGATATTATGAGATTTGCTCAAATTAATAATTAAATGTTTTTACTTACAACTTTGGTGAGATTGTTCATATAGATGTTAATATAATAATTATTAATAAAAGACATTCGAGCAGAAAAACGTGTTGAAAATCCAAGTCAATCATAAATACAACTACAGTTCAGAGATAATATTAAAAACATTGTATATGGACGAAGAAACACACAATTTAAAATAAAATCAAACTTAGTTGTTCACATTTTTAAAAAATTCGTTAATTATTTGAAATTATGGAAATATTAAGCGGGAAAACATGACTTGCGTGTCACCATCTTAAGTGACTGAATAGGTTAGGAAATACTGTCGTTTTTATATGTCATTGAAATTTGTCAGAATTATTTATAATGCGGTTTGTATCAAGATAATATTGAATTGAGAAGATTCGGATTTAAGTGTTATCATACAGCATACTTGAAAAATCGTTGTACTGTATTATACGAGGTTCGAAATGTTATCATTGATATTGGTATTGATTGTGAGTAAATTTTTGTCTAAATGAAGCAGGTATGAGTAGATTACACTTAAATGTTGGATATCCGTTCTTTTGTTCATACTATTAGGTTCCTGTGCAATAAATGTCATTTCCAAAAACAATCTTTTTTTATAGTTAGTTTGTGAGGTTAAAATCTCAGCTGAATTGAAATTAATGTTATGGTACAAATTATTTACATGTTCTGCAAGGGCACATCTCTCTGGATGGTGTCTACAGTCACTCTTGTGGTTCGTGATCCTACTAGACAAGGGTCTAGTAGTTTGACCTATGTATACTTTATTGCAGTCTGCACAAGGGATTTTGTAGACAACATCTGATAATTGATTTGACTGTGTTTTGTCTTTGATTTTTGAGTGAATAGAGTTTATTGTAAGTACAGGTTTGTATGCAATCTTTATATCATTGATTTCTCTGAATAGTCTAGATAATTTTGGGGTGACTTCCTTTATGTAAGGCAATGAAGTGAATTTAAAGTTTAAAGTTGCTTCAGTTATATTCCTGTTTGCATTTTGGATATCGTTCATGTTAAGTGCTTGTGTTATAGTGGAAGACGTGCTGAACAGTATCTTTTTTACCAGTGTGGCAGGGTATGAGTTATTGATGAATAGTTGGAGGAGGATTTTAAGGTTCTTATTTAGGAAAGATGGATGTGAAATTTTCGAAACTCTCGTTTTCATTTGTTTTATTAAGTTCACTTTAACGCTGTGTTTATGGTAGGAATGATAGTTTAAATATCTACCTGCACTACAAGGTTTTTGGTACCAGTCTATGGCAATTGTGTTGTCTATATTGCGTATAAATCTGGTATCTAGGAACGGAACTGAATGAGAGTCATCTTCCGTTTCTATTGTGAACTGAATATATGATCATAGTCATTGAGAGTCTCTACTATTTCAGTTATGCCATCTGCAGGAAGTGCAAGGATGATATCGTCAACATATTTTTTTAAAAAGAAGGGTTTGAAAGAAAGAACTGGTAAGACAACGTCCAACAGGTCGTCCATGACATAGTTAGCCAAAATAGGTGATATTGATGCACCCATAGGTGTTCCAAAAGTTTCAATATATTCAGTTCACAATAGAAACGGAAGATGACTCTCATTCAGTTCCGTTCCTAGATACCAGATTTATACGCAATATAGACAACACAATTGCCATAGACTGGTACCAAAAACCTTGTAGTGCAGGTAGATATTTAAACTATCATTCCTACCATAAACACAGCGTTAAAGTGAACTTAATAAAACAAATGAAAACGAGAGTTTCGAAAATTTCACATCCATCTTTCCTAAATAAGAACCTTAAAATCCTCCTCCAACTATTCATCAATAACTCATACCCTGCCACACTGGTAAAAAAGATACTGTTCAGCACGTCTTCCACTATAACGCAAGCACCTAACATGAACGATATCCAAAATGCAAACAGGAATATAACTGAAGCAACTTTAAACTTTAAATTCACTTCATTGCCTTACATAAAGGAAGTCACCCCAAAATTATCTAGACTATTCAGAGAAATCAATGATATAAAGATTGCATACAAACCTGTACTTATAATAAACTCTATTCACTCAAAAATCAAAGACAAAACATAGTCTAATCAATTATCAGATGTTGTCTACAAAATCCCTTGTGCAGACTGCAATAAAGTATACATAGGTCAAACTACTAGACCCTTGTCTAGTAGGATCACGAACCACAAGAGTGACTGTAGACACCATCCAGAGAGATGTGCCCTTGCAGAACATGCAAATAATTTGGACCATAACATTAATTTCAATTCAGCTGAGATTTTAACCTCACAAACTAACTATAAAAAAAGATTGTTTTTGGAAATGACATTTATTGCACAGGAACCTAATAGTATGAACAAAAGAACGGATATCCAACATTTAAGTGTAATCTACTCATACCTGCTTCATTTAGACAAAAATTTACTCACAATCAATACCAATATCAATGATAACATTTCGAACCTCGTATAATACAGTACAACGATTTTTCAAGTATGCTGCATGATAACACTTAAATCCGAATCTTCTCAATTCAATATTATCTTGATACAAACCGCATTATAAATAATTCTGACAAATTTCAATGACATATAAAAACGACAGTATTTCCTAACCTATTCAGTCACTTAAGATGGTGACACGCAAGTCATGTTTTCCCGCTTAATATTTCCATAATTTCAAATAATTAACGAATTTTTTAAAAATGTGAACAACTAAGTTTGATTTTATTTTAAATTGTGTGTTTCTTCGTCCATATACAATGTTTTTAATATTATCTCTGAACTGTAGTTGTATTTATGATTGACTTGGATTTTCAACACGTTTTTCTGCTGGAATGTCTTTTATTAATAATTATTATATTAACATCTATATGAACAATCTCACCAAAGTTGTAAGTAAAAACATTTAATTATTAATTTGAGCAAATCTCCTAATATCATTTTATGTAAATTTGTAGTCTCCCTGAAGATGGAAATAAAATTTACGATTTCCGAAAGCTTGGAATAACTTTAAAGAGTACTCTTTCATTTGCTGCAGTCCCCAATATTTACTAGTGTATTTCTCAACTAGTCAGCAACGACTACCCTCTCGATATATAAATGTATATGTACAGGTCGAGCAATATAGCATGAGCTCTGGCCTTTGGGTACGCAGTAGATATGTGGATAGATATCTCTGTCGTACACTGACTCTCATTTCTACACATCTCAGAGATCAAGCTAAAATGCACGACCAATATACATGTGAGAAAATGATACAATCACGTATTTTCTCCAAATATTTATTAGCAGTAGCAATTTTAAATTACAATTAAATCAAGACAAAGCTAGAGCGTCACTGCCCATATGACGTACAGTCAACAAGTGTTCTTTCAAACTTTCTTTTTCTATCGTCTACCCTAATAATTCTAAAAACTAATAGCCATACATAAATCTGTCACTTAAGCTCTAAATATAAAGAAATGCTTGAATAATACTTAATGGCCTAAAACTATAACGATAAGAGTCCATCCTAAGAAAAGGGCTCTGTTGGCTTGAACCTTCATCTGGTTTTCTGCCATCTACAGGGTCGTCGCTCACACGGCCAACCTGACGCCGTAATTCGCTCTCGAATTACCGTTTTAAAGAAAACTGAAACAAAAGAAAAACAACAACAGAAATGTGCCATGATTCATTATAGAAGCATAAATAAAGGCCTGGCGAATCGATCATGGCAAGATCAACTTCTGTTAAATTGCTTCCGTTATTCAATGTGGAAAGCGTCTCGCTTTCAACATAAAACCAAACATGGAAAAACATTTCTGCCACTTTTGGACATGAAAAACACATATTTGTGTAAAGCGCGCTGCTTTCAACACATTAAAAAAACGTAATATTTGAGCAAAGCGTATTATTTTCAATACGCACAAAAAACAAATATGGGTGAAAAGCGTTCCGCTTTCGACACACCAAAAAAACTAATATTTATGCAAAGCGGTTCCGCTTTCAACACACACACACAAAAATCTATTATTGGTGTAAAGCGTCTCGCTTTCAACACACCCAAAAATTAAATATCGGTGCAAAGCATTTCGCTTTCAACACACTAAAAACACTTATATTTGTGCAAAGCGTTCCGCTTTCAACACACACAAAAAGATCGCAAAAATCTAATATTCGTGCAAAGCGTCCCGCTTTCAACACACCAGAAAAATTAATATTTGCGCAAAGCATCCCGCTTTCAGAACATACAAAAAAAAACAAATATTGGTGCAAAGCGTCTCGCTTTCAACACACAGAAAAAGTAATATTTGCGCAAAGCGTCCCGCTTTCAACACATACAAAAAAAAACAAATATTGGTGCAAAGCGTCTCGCTTTCAACACACAGAAAAAGTAATATTTGCGCAAAGCGTCCCGCTTTCAACACATACAAAAAAAACAAGTAATGATGCAAAGCGTAACGCTTTCAACACACAGAAAAAGTAATATTGGTGCAAAGCGTTTCGCTTTCAACACAATATAATATCTCTAACAACAAACAAAAATACCTCATTTACATTCGCTCATAATAGCTTAGTTATTAAGTATTGTTTAACATTCGTCTGAGAGGTCTCAAAGCCGTACTCTAATCATTTCCTTTGTTACGGCTTGTTGCCAAATTCTTTAGGTCAAATCTATCATTAGGTAAGATTTAAGTAATTTTAAATAGTCCCTCGTAGCTATCATCCAGCTTAAAAAGGTGGCTATTACCCGATGGATGGTAAACATGGTGGCCTACATTTAAAATTTTATTAGACCTCCTCTATCTATCAAAAAGATTTTTAGCATAGTCTTTTTGCTTTCTTATACCTTGGTATGGTATGCCAGATTTCTGTCATTTAACAAATTTTTTACAAATATCTTTTGATGGAAGAGACTTTTTTAATGCGTTAATATCTTTATTTCTGGAACGTTACCCTCAACGCCGGTTAATAAATAAACAGGTGAGAAACCAGTAATTTTCTGAACTGTGGTATTGAATGTATTTTGTAACTTTAGATTCTAGTTCGGTCATTCTTTTTGTTTTGTGATAACTTACAGAATTACAATCTGCAATAAGTTTAGATTTAAGACCCAACAAATAAATACCAAAATGCTTTATTCAAGTTCGTAGCACAGATATTTTCGATTTCTCGTTAGATGTTCTTTTTGAAAAATATGCTACCCCGCCGTTGGTTATCATGTCGCTGAAATAATATACCGCCATTACCTAGCGAACTCGCATCCAAAATGGCTAATAAAGGTATTTGACTAAGAAATGCAGGCACATATACTCCTTAGTAATTTTTTTTCCTCGCCCCACTGAAATTTTCATTGCTTTTAGTAAGTTTAGTAATACAAGCCATTCAAGCGGCCATTTCTGGAATGAATTTACGAAAATGGTTTGCCAAACCCATAAATTGCCTAACTTGTTTTACGTTCTGTGGATTGGGTGCTTTTAACAGTGCTTTAACCTTATTTTTACCCGGGCTTACTTACACCTTTTTCTAATACCTCGTGACCCAAATATGCGATGTGTTTTTCAAAAAAATGACAACTGTTAATATTTAAAGAGAAACCTGCCACTGCTAGGTATTCTAAAACTTTATCTCGTTTTTTTTTAAACCCTCAGCTATCGTTACATAAGGAATAAGAATATCATTCAAATAGACCAAAGAGTCTCTGTCCCTCAGATCGCCAAGTGCTTTACAAATAACCTACTGAAAAACTGCTGGCATATTGGAAGGGCGAAAGGCATTCGCAGGTATTCGTAATGACCATCCGACGTCAAAAACGCGTTTTTTTTTTCGATAGAACAATCTGCAATAGGGATTTGATAAAAGCCGGACGCCATGCCCAAAGTTCTAAAATATTTTCCTTTGCCTATCCTATCCAATTGGTCATCGATTCTAGATAGTAAGAATATAATATCTTTAATTGACATTTTAGTAAGAGCGCGATAATTGCAACATATCCTCGCGCTACCATCTTTTTTATGAACGAGTAAAATAATTGGACTTGCATATTATGGAAAAAAACCTTCTTTTTTCTTAACAAATCCTTAGTTATTAATTTCACATTTTTCTCTTTCGGTTAAAGCCATGCGATACTTATTGATGTTACCGATTTACCGGTAGTTATGTGTTATTTTTTTATAGACTTCAAGTAAACTCAACCAATCGGCCCTATCCTGACCTGTCAGAGGCGTACTAACGACATCGGTAGAAACTACAAGTTATTTATGACCTTCGGTCGAAGCTTAGGTAGAGGCAAGTGCCGCTATTGTCATTATGGATTTTAAGTTAAAAAGGTCACGGCCTAAAATCGGCACTGGTATAATTGCTGAACTACTTACAATGTAAAAACAAATCTCGAAAGCTGTACCGTTACATTCAATATTTACGGTGGTCCTATTATTTGTAACTAAAGATACACACCCAATATCTTTCAAAATCATGAAGGCGGGTTCCCATTTTACAACTTAGTTTTTCTTTTTGCAATACAATCCGGTAATAAACTGCACTCAGATCTCGTATCTATTAAACAGTTGGAAAGTATGTCCTAAACTAAAACTTAGTGCAAAAAGATGGATCTGCATCCATACAAAAAAAATTAACGATATGAAAGGTAGAAGGTTGGCTACCAACAATAGAAACATATAATTTTACTTTTAACCAAAATATTTTCGTTTATAGCTTCCGCAGAATGGTCAACTATCCTTTTTTTTTTGGCAAAAATGACTAACGTGCCTGGGTTCATTACCATTAAAGCATATTTGCTGATTAGCCCTACTTTCCCCATTAAAAATAGAAGGATAAATCCTTTTATTTGAAAGCTTGTCAAATTTTCTTATTTAAAAGAGTCAAGAGCTCAATAACAAACTCGATTTTACCATTAAATGGAACCGTTCTAACCTGAACATTATTAATGTCCCCGTTAACAATTTCTAGCAACTGACTCTCACTCTCAGACAAATTAAAATTCAAAGATTTGATCAAAGAAACTTTTTTTCTGGCATACTCACAGTAGGACTCAACATTTCCACTAGTGTAGAGGCTAACTTTGCGTAGTTTTTCGCTAAGGTTCTTTTTCGGTGGGTATAGACTGCACAACTCTGCCTTGAACGTTCCCCATGACTTGTCCACAGGCTGCCAGGATCAAAACCATTCAGTGCTTCGCCCTGAAGACCAGAAACACACCTCACCAGTAATTCGAAGTCCGCCCAATCGAATAGTTCACCCAACTTCTTTATTTCAGCACACCATTTTACTGCCATTGTCCGAACCCGGGTCAATTTTAGGAATAGACACCGTCGTATAGACACAGCAGTTTTGTTACCCTGTTCTTGCAGAGTTTTCACTGAACTTGATCGCGAACATTTTTACAAATTCTTCCATTTTGAAACTGCGTAAATTTTTTTCCAACGACAAATACAATCTAGTTCAACGATACGGTCATTCTTGATAAGTCTCTTGACAACACTATACAACTCCGTTCAAACAATCAGCACAAATACGCCGTTCACACGCGTCCAAAGCAATTGCGATTTGTGGTACTTTTAGCGATCCTATCCCACTTCTGATGTGAGAAAATGATACAATCACGTATTTTCTCCAAATATTTATTAGCAGTAGCAATTTTAAATTACAATTAAATCAAGACAAAGCTAGAGCGTCACTGCCCATATGACGTACAGTCAACAAGTGTTCTTTCAAACTTTCTTTTTCTATCGTCTACCCTAATAATTCTAAAAACTAATAGCCATACATAAATCTGTCACTTAAGCTCTAAATATAAAGAAATGCTTGAATAATACTTAATGGCCTAAAACTATAACGATAAGAGTCCATCCTAAGAAAAGGGCTCTGTTGGCTTGAACCTTCATCTGGTTTTCTGCCATCTACAGGGTCGTCGCTCACATACATATTAAGGAAAGTGCTATGTCTACTCAATGCAACAAATACAACCAAAACTTTACATACACTAGTTTGGACGAACCAACAATATCACCAAGAAAAACTTTGTTCAACTGTCTGAAGTGGAAGCCTGCAAGTTAAATCCTCTTAATAGTGCAAATATTATGACAATAAATATTAAATATTTTCACCTGTATACTGTACTATATTCATATTGTTTAAAAAATGACCTAACTTGTAGCGACCAATATATCTATATTTTTGTTATGAATGAGCGCATATATATTTTTTTCTCCGAAAATACGAAATATCATGCAATATTTTTGCAGAACTGCAAGCATTTAAAAACAATTTTTACATAAAACTGAAAAAAAATCCTGTTTATTAGTTCCGGTTAGTTTGGAATAAATTTTTCATATAGGTATTTTCTGTTTCCTATTTTTATAATAATAGGTATATTATTTAATAATAAAATATATGTTAAGCAAAATTGTTACATTTTAGGTTAGTTTAGGTGCCAAGAATATTGTCGTTCTTTTTCTAAAGATATTTTGTTACTTCACTAATGACAATTGGCATTGGCATAGTATTAAAATATTTTACAGGATGGTTGTCAGGAAATTTAAAAGATACCTTTATGTCCAATTTCTGTTATGGGTTATAGTTAACTTAAATATTTAGTTTAACCAGTGAAATGGACCAATCCTCAGATTAACCTGTAAGCTTAAAGCAATCTGGACGTATATCTGGGCATTAAAGAAAGATAATTATTAGCATTATATATTTGCCGCCAAAAAGTCTATCATTAATATTTAAAATATATATTCTTACCTATACAATAAGCGACCTGAAGTACGTTGTTTGAGTGTAGCGCCTGAGGTTATACCTACAACAATGTCCATTTGCTCTACTAAATAAGTATTATCATCACAGTGATCAAAGCATATTTCAGGGCAGATGAAATCCTAAAATTTTCCATTTTAAAAGTTTTTTACAGTGCCCACAAAATAACCAAGTAATCTGTTCCTGTTTGCAGTACTTAGGTACACCACCATAAACTAGAAATATATAAAACTATTATACACAGAATTAAGTATTTTGCACTATTGTGTTGGTATTACTTTTGTGGCGTTTTCCATGTATTTTTTCATGTTGACACTAAGTACACAAATATATATAACCTGAACAGTCGTGAAAACGTTGACCTTTTAGAAATACGCGTATAAATTGACGGAATAGGACATGTTCAAATTTTCGTGTATTTATCGATTTTTTAGCGCTACCAACTGCTGTCGTTGTCTTCTTAACTTGACCTTTTTGTTTCGAAAGAAAACACTGTTTTTTTAGTGCATTTTTGGCAACGAAGGCAAAGGTTGTTGAATTAATACATAATAAACAATGTATGTTTGCACGGCAACTTTAAAGCAAATTTTGTTAAGAAATTCGCAAATGTAAAGCAGTTGATTTCGTGTAGAAATACACGGAGAACTCTACAAATGAAAACCAGCGTTAGCATCTTCTAAAATGTTCGGAAATATTAATTTCACATAAAACTAAGTATTTTTGATGCATCGTATGCTATTTCTACCCCCAAGAGTACACCAATGAATTCTATAAATTAATTATAACCCCACTTAATCGTAAAGCGAATTTTCCGGGTTTAAATAATCCGATTTTCTACAAACTAGACACTGTCGTACCATCTTTTACTATTTCCTGCACGAAAAAATAGGAATACTTAAGAAAAAACCTTAATAACACAAAAACAAAACGAGTACCACGAGAGGCAACATCGGTTTATATGTAAACAAACAAACAAAACATTGAATGAGTTGTGAAACCCATCTTCGCGGCAGGTAGATGAGAGCAGAGGCGATGACGCCAAATTGGGCCACAATTACTTGGTCTCTGTCTCAACGAGAGGTAAGCAAAAATTCAATGAGCTATCAACCGTAAAGTATGACCATATGTTTATCTAGTTATATTAGCCAATACGTCTGTATAACAATTTTGATTTAGTGATATTAAAATCCTGTATTGAGAATATATTTAGGTATTGATTTGAATGCCTACACTTAGAAAACGAATTAGAAGTCTGGTAAATGTGCATAGTTTGCGAAACAACTCGCTGTTTTCTGAGAGAATCCACTCGACCAATTTTTTATTGAACATTGATGTTGGCTGGCTGTAAAAAGTCAACAAACGCGTCTATTTATATTTGTTCGTCTAAGAGTTTTATATATTTTTTTTTTTATATTCTAATAATAATTATGTTATTATTTTCCAGTTACAGCTTTCTCTTGGTTTAATTTAGTTCTATTTTTAGCTATTATGATTCAGTTTATCACAAGCTTTTCAAAAATATATCATACTTTAGAGCTGTTTTCAATGTAAAGCTCAAAATTTACATTTTTCAACAAATTAAATTGTTTTTTTAGTAGGCCATGACGGGTATTTAGGAAAACAAAAGATGACAGGCTTGTTATCTGAAAAAATCTGTATTTATTGTCAGAATAGGTTATCCATTTTCTGTTCTTTATTTCTATTCAGTTTCGATAAATAGCAGTTTTTTCTTAATTATGGCTGCGAATGCAAAATTCGAGAATTATGAAAAGTATGTTCGTTTGTTATATTCAGTGTACCTAACGAAAATTCGGATGAAGCATTAGAAGTTTATTTTAACAGGTATGGGCATCTTTTTATATTTTTCATCATATTTTAAAGTTTATAAAAAGGTAATATTCGCAGATTCCCAGAAAGAAGACAACCGGATAAAAGAATATTTTTAAAAATAAAATCAAACTTAATTGAATTCGGTTCATTTTCCAAACCCCGACCTAGTATTTACAATAAGTAAAAAACGCGACTTTCCTGTTAACTTGGAAAATAACTTTAATTTTAGAAAAGCTAACTTTCCGCTAATGTATGAAATGTTTTTAAACCTAGACTGGTCATTTCTTTCTAAAGAATCGGACATCGAAACGGCATGTACAGTCTTTTATGAAAAAATGTATGACATTGTTAATATATGTGTTCCCCGCTATAAAAAGTTAACGAATAAAAAGTACCCGCCATGGTTTAATTCTTATATTATAGCGAATATAAAAAAGAAAGCTAAATGCCGCAAAATATATAAAAAAACAGGTTGCCAATTAGAATTACAAAACTTTAAATCTCTTAGAGCAAAGATAAAAACAGACATTGAGAATTCCTATAAGATTTATATTCTCAAGATTGAATCTGACATTGGGAAAGATCCAAAGAAATTTTGGTTATTTATCAAAAATAAACGGGAGACCACTGGCATACCCAATTTTATGCACTTTAACGGTACCGAATATCACAACCCTCAAAATATCTTAAATTCTTTTGCCATGTTTTTTAAACAGTCTTTTTCGGCTGGCACTCTTAATGATAATCTTGAAAATAGCGGCGGTACGCAACAACACAATAACAAACATATGCCTTAATTATTTCTCTGAGGATGATGTAATTACAGCTTTAAAAAAAATCAAACCCAAATCTACCACAGGGCCAGACTTTATTCCTGCATTTCTTGTGCACGACTGCCGCTATGTCCTGGTTAAACCGCTTCTGGTGCTGTTTAATTTGTGTCTAAAAAATCAGACAATCCCTAGCTTATGGAAGACTTCTAAAGTTGTTCCTGTGCACAAGAAGGGTGATAGGTCGGACATAGCAAACTATAGACCTGTTTCTCTTATCTGCAATTTCAGTAAGGTTTTGGAATTTCTATTGTATGATAAAATATCTCCCGCCGTTAAAAACCAAATACTTCCCCAACAACATGGATTTATTAAAGAAGGTCTACTGTTACCAACTTAATTGAGATATCTCAATGTATTGCTGAATCTATAGATGATAGTTCTCAGGTTCACGTTATTTACTTAGATTTTTCAAAGGCATTTGACCGCTTAGATCATAATGTCCTAATTCATAAACTTCAGGCTTTTGGGTTTTCAGATCCACTTGTTAATTTTTTTATTTCATACTTGTCTGACCGCTTTCAGTATGTCTCTCTTTATGGAAGTAAATCTGACAAATACTCTGCTACCTCAGGTGTCCCACAGGGCTCAATACTTGGGCCTCTAATATTTAATATATTTATTAATGACATTGGCCATGATATAAATGTGGACTTTTTGTTGTATGCGGATGACGTAAAAATATTTAAAAAGATCCAGTGCTTAGAAGACTGCTTTATTCTTCAGCGTAGTCTGGAGCAAATAAATAATTGGTGTCTTAATAATAACCTGCAGCTTAATATAGGTAAGTGTAATGTCATATCGTTTACAACCAAGGCCACTGTGATTAAGTATAACTATGTTCTCAATAGTGCACCTATCCTTCGTTCTGATACTTTTTGTGACTTAGGAGTAACGTTCGACTCAAGATTCTCTTTCGTCCCTCATGTTAATAAAGTACTGTCGGATGCATCAAAGAGCTACGGATTTATCGTTCGTTGTACTAGGGACTTTAATAACGTCGAAGTATTAAAAATATTATATAACTCTTATGTTCGGTCAAAGCTAGAATATGCGTCAGTGATTTGGTCCCCGGGATATAACGTTCATATAAATAATTTGGAAAAAGTTCAGCGCAGGTTCTTAAAATATGCGTGGTATAAAAGTG
Organism: Polydrusus tereticollis; assembly: GCA_963920685.1. NCBI lineage: Eukaryota > Metazoa > Arthropoda > Insecta > Coleoptera > Curculionidae > Polydrusus > Polydrusus tereticollis. The sequence continues at coordinate 86,918,873 of OY987333.1, read as the reverse complement.
AGGGAGTGTATCCCCCTCAGGGCTTCTCTCACATAACCCTACTAAATAAGTTTGGTTATGTGTCTCTCAGTGATCGCCATGATTACCATTATCTGATTACTCTATTTAAAATATTAAATAATCTATTGGACTGCTCTGGCATTGTTAACAAATTGTGCTTCTATGTACCTCGAATAAATTCTCGCCATAGTACCACATTTTATTTGCATTTAACAAGAACAAACGTTTTAAAATTTTCCCCCATTTTTTCAATGTGTTCTAAATATAATGCTCTCCCCAATTTGGACTTTTTTTCTCAGTCAATTTCTTCAGTTAAGAAGCAATTACCTCATTAATTAATAATAATTTAATTGTTTTTATTAATATCATTCTTGTATTGTAGCTTGACAGTTATTTTTATTTTGCTCACTTTAATAACCACATTTGCATTTTGGTGTATTTTATTAGTCTAGGTTTTGGCATTATGTTTTTGATTAGGTTTAGATTAGTTTTAGGTTAACTTTACAATTTGTTACTAAATATAGTAATTGTAATACCTTTTTGCATTTGCAATTTGTTTAAACCCTGCCTAATAATTGGGCATTGAGCCTGTTAGGTAGGTCTTTTTGTAAATAAATAAATAAATAAATAAATAAATAAGGAAAACCAGGACATTGATGAAGTAAACGTTTTGGCTTCAATTGAAACAAATCAAAGTAGTTCTTGTAGAACAGTCAGAACAGTGGAAGGTTCTGTCGGTGTTACAAAATCAAGGGTTCAAACTATTCTAAAAAAACACAACTTTAAGCCATACAAATTTCATGTCGTACAAAACTTACATCTCGGTGACGCAGAGCGCAGCGTAGAGTTTTGTAATTGGTATTTACAATACGTAGATAGAGAAAATCATTTTGAAAGAACGATTATATGGTATGATGAAAGTCATTTTACCAGTGCTGGTATATTTAATCGGCAAAATACTAGGTTTTGGTGCCAGGAAAATCGACATGTTATAATATTTCCACGGGAACGGCAAGATTTGGGTTTAGCGTTTCATGCTTCATACTGGGAAGTAAAATTTTATATAATATATTTGAAGGCGGTTTTACTGCTTATAAATATTTAGAAATTTTGGAAAACATTGTGCCCGAAATAGTAGAGAATGTGCCCCTAGCTCATCTTAATAGCTTATATTTGCAACAGGACGGAGCTCCCGCTCACAATGCTCAAATTGTAAGAGCATATCTTAACAATAATTTTCCTGGTCGCTGGATTGGAACACATGGACCTGTAAGATGGCCACCCAGGTCATCCGATTTAACGGTTTTGGATTTTTTTTTGTGCGGCTACCTAAAAAATAAAATATATAGGTACCGTCCAGTACCAAACGATGGCAGATTTAAGAGAAGCCACTGAAAGAGCCTTTAGGGAGTTACAGGTACAGCCTTTTAATATTTTAAATGTACTGAGGCGAATCAGAACAATGTGTGAAACATGTCTTAGGTATAATGGAGAACAGTTTGAGCAATATTTATGAGACAGTTTCCTAAATCATCAAATAATTGTAGCTTTTAATTTTTAAACGTATAACACAACTGAGTTAATTGTTATTTATATTTATAAAAGTTATTGTTATAGGTATATATTTTTAAAATTAGTGTTTTATATTTGTAAGAAGCTTGTGACAATAATTGTTTAATCTTAAAATTTATACGGTGTGCCGTTTAAAAACATTTAAATTTGTTGAAAAATGTAAATTTTGAAATTCACATTGAAAACAGCTATAAAGTGTTATATATTTTTAAAAAGCTTGTGATAAGCTGAATCATAATAGCTACAAATATATAGGGTGTCTCATTTAAAAAAATGCAAGTTTGCTCTTTTTCTCGAAAACAATTAAACATAGAAAAAATCTGACCAAGCCACTGGATTCTACGTGAAATAAACGAATAAGTTTATTTTTTACCTTTTTGATAAGTGCAGCGTAACCGAGATACGAGGGGTGTCCCAAAATGCAAAATTTTCAAAATCACCTCGTATCTAAAAAACTAAGGGGGCTATGAAAATTCTGTTTGTGGCATCGTTTGTTTCTCAAAAAAGTAACACAATGCCGCGAAAACCGCAACCTTCTATCTTTACTAATAACGCAGATAACCCGTAAAACATACGAAAACTGGACACCCCGTGTAAATTCTTTTTAAAATACGAAAAAAGTCAAGAATTTTGAACTAGCTATATTCTGAAAATACTTTTTTCAAATGATTGCGAGACAGATACATGTTTCCGTGTAATTTTTTTAAATTTGCACTATTTTAAAATTTATACAAACCAAAACTAATCAATCTACTCTAAGACCAAACAGTAGGCCCCAATATGCTTCAAACAAATATCTTTAATATTTCCTGATATATTTTATTTCATATACAGACTAAAAATTTGCCTTATAAGTTTCAAAGTTCCAGCAGTTTATGTCCATACCTACCTTCTAATACTATATCTTCAAATATTTCTGACATATTTACCAGTTCATGACCATCCCAACATATGTAACCTGAAAGTCAAATATTTAGTTAATAAAATAGTCATTACATATTTCTAACAGTTCGTAACCAGCTATCAGTGACTTATGTCGGCTTAACTCAATTCATAAATAATATTATATTATAATAAATTATTAATTAAAACTAAATTAAATTTACAAGAATAAAAATAAACTAGTTTAATAAGTATTTAAACTAACGTCCCTCTGCTGCTTTGCAGTATCCCAGGGGAGTTGTAAATTTTCCTAAAATGCAGGAATTCTTGCGATATTCCATGATCGTCAGCTTTTATTGGTTTTTCTAGATCATCTCCATTCTCGGGTTTTATTTTTTACACTTGACACTAATGCTCTAATCGAAAAGAGTCCAGAGGTTTTAAATCTGGACAGTTAATAGGAAATTAACAATATGGTAGAGAGAAAAAAAACAAGAAACAGATAAAGATACATTCTGAGAAAGGCGAAGTCCAGATGAGGCACCCTAGAGTAGCCCCCTGATCAACTCAACCCATCTAATCCTAAATTTAGCCTAAAATAAACTAGCGATCTAGTGTTAGACAGCTTTAATATACAAAACAAAATATACAAAAAATACCGATGAAACTGTTTATGATCGCGCGTCTAATATATATTTAATATAATTTAGTTTAAAGGCAGAATGTGAAAGATACTTGAATTTGCTTAGTAAAGAGTTTTAGAATTTAGCAATGTTATAAGTAAAACTTCGCTCAAATATTGCAGTTCGATAATGCGGTGGGGTTACTCTGCCTCTAAATCTTAATATTAATGTATGTTATTCGGAACACAATACGATTATATTATATTAATATTCAGGACATTTATAATTTATTATTTTATCGAAAAAACATGCCATTTGCCAAAAAGTTACCACAAACAGAATCGCGTCCCATATGATGCAGAATAGCCAACGGCATAGTATAATTTACGGTGTCGAAAGCCTTGGAAAAGTCCAGCAATGCTAAAATTGTCATTTTTCCATTATCGATAGCTCGGAAAATATCGTCCGTAACATTAACTAATGCGGTAGAGCAGCCATGATGTTTTCGAAATCCAGATTGACTTTGTGGCAAGATATTAATGGATTCAATATGTTCAGCTAGTTGGATATTCATTAACTTTTCAATACTTTCGCCAAGTAAAGCAGAACACTGATAGGCAGGAGGTCTTTAAATTCCTGTGACGACGAGACCTTGGGCGGTGGTGTTACTAAAGTATTTTTCCAGATTTCCGGAAATTCTAAATTACGCGTACAAAAGTTAATAATTGAGTAATGTATGGTAATAAAAATGGACAGCTTAATTTGAAAATATAACTGCCAATAGCATCAACTCCTTCAGTCCCAGACCTAATCCCTGTTAAGATTTTTGGAACATCAGCCTCTTAGACTTAATAAAAAATTCTAGTTTTTTTCATTTTAATATGATCTTCAAATGTCAATAACTAAGATTCAGTTGAGGATAGGTAGGACATTTTATATTTTATTACTAGCCTAGAATTCGAAAATGCAGTAATATTATACTTAATGGTTCATTTTATTTTATTTGATATAAATCGTTCATATGCCTATTTATAGAAGAAAAGTATAAACTCGCCATTGAATCTGGCATAATAATTAGAAATCCCTGTATAATAATATATAGTTAATTTAAGTCTAAACGCTTTTAAGATAATATGCCGTTACGCGACTTTTGACTAACCCAGTATAGGTTCACTAATTTTCTTTATACATAAATGTGTAAGTTTAGAATTAACTTTTACTTTCTTTAATTGATTATATGTAAATTATAAAAATATCCTTAAATAAACAGACAATAAAATTTATTTACTTAAATGACCTCTTGCATATTAAAGAAATATTTCGTAATTTTGTTTTCCGCCAATTTCTGATGCCGATTTCAATCTGCCGGTCGCGTTTATTATAATTGGTATTACCAAAAGAAAGTGTTAGAATTCCGGTTTTCTTAACAAAACAGCCGTAAATCTCTTTTTCAAGCATGTGTATTATCATACAATAATTATAGATCTTCGTGACTTTACTTTCACTGGATCTTACCGAACGTGTTTTAAATTCCTCAAGGCTTTTAATTCCTTTAGTTTTTGCATATAGTTATATAGAATATGATTATACGTCTCCTCGTTTCATTTGGATTTAATGCTCTTAATTATTCAAAAACACTTAATTAAAACATTTAGAGCTAATTACGAATTTACTAATTCTATGAGACTTATAAAGATAATAAGTAGAAAAGCGTCGATCCTATACTCAGAATGATATGGGTTGAGGCTTATTTTTGCCATCTATGTAAATATAAAAAAAACAAATTTTATGATAAACCGGGTGTTCATGTAGTCTGTAGTTAATTATTTTATAAGCTGTCATAGATAAAAAAAGACTTCTAATATATTTTTTTCTTGGTTCCTATAGATCCATAACATATTTAACTATATACTACATAGGGTGCTTAAAAAGAAAAGGGATAATTACTATTTAATAATTTTCAATAAGACACCCAATATATTTCTTAAACGAATTTATATAAAATAAAGCTATTATTGTCATAAGCATGCATTATTCCCTTTATTTTGTCACACACTGTATAACATAGCTTTTAGTGGCATTATTATTTTTAGGGCAAGCAAAACTTTTATGAAGGATGTATTTTTTCGCTAAAATTGAATCTGGACAGACGCTGTATACTATCTTAAAAAATATTGATTTTTTTCAAGGGTCTACTTTTATTGTTCGTTTTAAAGGAAAGTGCCCTTACAAAATTTTGGTTAGAATTATTTTCTTAGTCATATCAATTGTAAGTAATTAAGTACCTAAAATATAAGAAAAATGAATATCCTGAGTCGAAAGGCGAAATCAAGGTCGATCTTTTTAATGTTTAACTATAACTAGTTATTTTAGTTTCTTTTTAACGGTTTTATTTTCCGAATATAAGGAATATACCAAATAATTATTGCCCCGCTTAATAGTTCGTGTTGCCAATTATTGATAAAATAACTTTTTATATTTTTGTTTTCATGGACTTCGGGTCAATTAAAAGTATAAAATATATTTTAAGGTGTTAAGGTTTTATTTTAATAATATTTAGTCATCTTCATAATCACAATACAATCGTTTACAAATTTCACGCTTGTAAAAAATATAAACAAATAAATCCCATATTAAAAATTTATTTTACAAATCTGAACTACTTAATGATTCATCGATCTACATTCTACATAAAAGGAACATATAATTTAACAAATAAAATACTAAAACTGACCGTCTTGTAAACAATTGGCGACAACTAACCTGAGCTAACCCCACACACATATGGACTACCAAAACTCCACAAGAGGAATATCGCTTTACGGCCTATTGTTAGTACAATTGGATCCGCCAATACCTTTCAAAATTAATTTCAATCGAATTAAACAATACTTTGGGCCAAACCGAAAAACATATTAAATACTTTTATAATTACGTTAAGAACAAAATAATGTTTATGTTATATCATATCATTTTAATGTTATATAATTTTATTAATTGTATGCGAATATCCCAATAAAACTGACCATTTTAAGCATAAAAGAAAAATTTAGTTCTTAATATCTAATAATCCCTAAAATTAACTTTTATTAAATTATTCATGAAGAGAATATAATATATCTAAATATATGCAATAGCAAAAGAGTAAAAAAACAAAAAACATAATTCTATTATCAGGTAGTCACAATAGTTTATCAAGAGCTCAAGTACAAACAGACCAAATCAGATTTGTGATGCAGACCTTTCTCTTTACTATTAACTTAGAGTATCTAATTAAGTATATCATACACAATACACAAGAATATACAGGGTAATAATATATGAATCTTTCTCATTTCATTCAAATTACAGTAGATGGCGTAGTCACATTATATTTCCAATCCCCGATTAAAGTATTAACGTTCTTAATAATTTTTTATATCTTTTCATATAAATTTCTCCTTTAATTTCTGTGGGTAGTACATTGTATCCTATCGATTTATTTTTAAAGCTAGTTTTGAATAGTCCTATTTGCTTTGTTCTAGTATTGTAACTAATTGTGGCTGATTTTAGATCTTTCACCACGGGATTCTTGGTGGTTAATTAGTAAGTTTTAACAATATAGTTGCCTAATGGAAAATATGTTAAATTCTTTAAATAAACTAGTAGTAGTAGTAATTGTTTTCCGTAAATTTTTGAGTGGTTTTAGGTACGAGTTTTCTACCCCACCATAACCCATAATCCATAGTTTAGTATTGATTGTATCAATCTGTAATACATCAGAGACTGGACTATTTCTTTAAATTGAAATAAGTAAGTTGAATCTACAAACTTTTTTGATCTTATACGACCACTAATTATGAAGAAAACTAAAATCAACAATTTCTAGAATATACTCAAAAATAGCCCCGAGTTATTCAATACAATATATTTCTGTACGTTTCTGAATTGCTACGTTCTTTAAATCACCTAATAAAAAGCGAGGGAGGTTATAGGGTCATTAGTTCCTCTTCACTGATCATTAAAAATAGTATTTAATAGTTGGTAGATACCTCTGTAGTTGTAAGTGGGTGCGCCATCCTGCTGAAAATGCAGATTTTGCCTTCTTCCAAGATCCAGTTCGTCTAAGAAATTCTTCGGAATTACAGTCATAAATTTCATGGATCTTTCACTAGCCAGAAATCCCTCATATAAAAACGGGTCCACAAGTCCGTTATGGAAGCAACTAAACCGCAACAAAAGTTAAAACGGACTGGCTGTACTAATAAAAGACTTTCTCTTGAGCAGTATTGATGATTTTTTCTGTTGTACAGAATTAAAAAAAATTTGATTCATTGATCCATACCTAACGAAACTTATTTACATTTTGGCGAGAATTGATTGTTAAGATACCAACGGCAAGGAAACAAGTATTTACTCTGGATCCCCCTCCAAAAGTGCTTAATCTGGTCGGTACTAATACTTAATTTGGTTTGGAGTCCTTGATAATATCACGTATGCAGTTCTTGCGGTAGGCTTCAAAATATCCGAAAACAAATTCATGGCCTCGCTTATTATGAAATTCTGTTTTGCTTTTACGTTTACTGCCTCTATAGTCGGTAGACTCTCAAAAAATATCGCTCGAGTGGTTGAATGCGAAGTGGATATAATAAGTTGAGAGCAGTTGCTTTTAAAGAGGCTTCTCTGCAGACTTATTTAGATTCCAACATATCACTATTTTCTGCACGAGTGAAAACCATTTTTCGCAATTTAAACTTATTTGCTAATTATTTTTTAATCTACTGAGCCGAGCAAAAGTTACCTAATTCGACAGAAATTTAATTTGATCATTACAAGATGTGCATGTAAAATAGTTATAAAAAATCTTAACCTAGCTAATAATTGATTTATTGGACTAACGTTGTTATTTTTAAAAATTAATACCTATCTATCTTCTTAACCACAGAGAAATAAAGGTTAGTTCTTAACTATGGACCACGGATTATGAAGATATAATTTTAAAATATTGTACCTATTTATAATAACTTACACATTATTAGGATATTCTATGTTATCCTCAATTACTGTTAAAATATTATAAACTATTTAACAGAAGGTTTATATAGGCGAAACCGCTTGCAGAACCAATGTCTGGAAATAATTGGAACGTTCAGGCTACTTGAGGAAAACCAATGTCTATTAGTTTTGAAATGTCCATGTCATTCTCAAAAATGCTCTCTTTGTCGAAGAATGTTATTTGTGACAATATTTTTTTCTACGAAATTTAACATTTATAATAATTAAACTGGTTACTGCCCTGGTACCCATATATTTTTGAAGAGTGTTCCTTCTTTAAAATAAACTCATGAGAGACACTGATATGATACATATAGACATAATATTTGCCTAATATTTAGTAATTTGGTTTTGTAAGGTAGGTGATGCGAACACTCCATCTAGTGCCTAAATCCAATTTTAATACCTAGATATCTTCAAAACGTATTTTTTTTATTGAAATATCGCATGCTATTTATTTAACCTACTGCTATTCTACTTAACCTGCTACTGTGTTCCGCTGTTCCTAGTTTTTGTTCGTATGTATTGGACGTTCACAGTTTGGACTATAAAATTTTACATACTATTCTTTAACACTGCCTGATCGGCTGTTGTATGTGAATCGGTTATGAATAAATAAACATTCAAACTCGGTAGACTGTAATTTAGCCGTATTTTATTTATCTATTTATTAATAATATTATTTTGTCGTTGAAATTATTATAAAATAAGTACTGTGACGCCAAATTAGCGTGATCTACTTAATAATATTATGACATTTATAACTGCCTTGCTTTATTGTATTATTTTATCAACAGAATTGTGGAATTTAAAAACAGTAGTAATTATTTTTGATAAAAATCTGACAAACGTAATTCCTTTGTTATTGAAAGAATACCTAATTGAAATGACTGAAATGAGAAAGGTAAATACACTTTTAACACGGTACCATTATTTAGCGGTAAAGAATAGGTTCAAATTAATTACTAAAGCAAAAATGCTTCAATGTCCTCCTTAATTTTTTAAAAATTCTAACTAAAAAATTCAGCCATATTATGATATTTAAATTATGAAAAAACAAACACTCATAATAATTCTGACAAACAATGCCACTTTATTTAAAAATTTAAAAATGACCCATGATATACGCACTAGAAAAATTCTATTTTTTACTTTAATCTAAGTTATTCTAATGGCCGGTGTAAATCTAATGGAGTACATCTACCAGATTACAGACGAATAATCTGCATAAGTTTGAAATTGCTCTGAATATAATTTGAATTAGTTTTTTAAATAGAATCATACCAAGCTTTCTTAGTTCTAATTAGTAATATCAACCCTACTTCTGCAGGGCAACTTACCAACATTTATCTAAACGTCGTAAAAACAAATTTAATGTTTTCCCTAAAAATCCAATAAATCTGTACGATGATAGACAAATTAGGTCTTTTACATTTCCATTGTATTCTTCTTAATAAACAATTTGAAGTAAATATAATTAACTAATATTAAGTATATTTTAACAATTGTAGTGCACTGGGTCGATGGGAATTCTCCTACACCTGCCTGTTTTTCTATATAAACAGAAGCCAAATATAAATGTGTTGTTCTTTATAATTTTGAATTGTATCTGCACCAAATTAGATTCAACCATTTTTATAAAAAAATATATATTATACAGTAGTAGTAGTAGTAGTAGCTCGTGAAGTAAGAAAATGATTTTCTCATACAGTGAAAATAGGGTAAAAATGTGTCTATCATCAGGTATGTTCTAAATTTTTAACTTATCATTATTAGAGCATGGATAGATTTAATAAAACCAAAAGTGATAAACATTAATTATTAAATCAACACAAGGCACATAATTTTTTTATTTTTATAAGCCCACTAATATCTAACGCGCCATTGTGGAAGTTGGAAAGTTATTTTAAGCATTTTCTCTGTATCTGTAATGTGGAGATAGGAGCAAATAATTGCTGTTTCGGTTTTCGAAAGATCCACATTTCTCACAAAATCTTCATCTTTGCCCTCCTGGAACGACAAAAATGATAAGTTTACTCTCATCAGTCAATTTTTTAAATCTTGCAGACATATAGGTAACGGTGGAATTCAGTGAAGCAGGTCTTAAACAAAGTGAAAATTCGGATACCTGATTTATCTTTTATTTTTCTGATTCAATTCTATTATATTACCACAAAATTAGCAGTCGTTATAATGGTGGATCTCACTTCTTGCTTTCATCCAGATCATTGGGGTGCCGAATCAAAAGCTTCCTTCCCCTTTGGTAACTAACGCAGTTTTTCCACACAAATGTATCACCCACGGATTTCCCTGGTTTACATCACTATTCCCAAATTTTTAATCAAATATGATTCTTGAATATCTTATTCCTTTGTTGCTTTCTTACTGTAAATTCTCCACAGCTATAACAAAACAGCTTCTTTAAGTTAAAGTCATTTTCATCTTATAAATGAGAATTATTCTCTTACAATAAAAATAATACTGTTTTACCCTAATCAATAGGCGATTATGCAATACTTCTGTTTCTAAGAAAATATTTTTTCATTAATTAGTACCTCATACTCTATGCGAAATAATGCTTAAATATTTGACAATTTTACCCTAATGCAGACCAATAAACTAAGATTTATTTGTTCTTCTGATGGATTAAAAAAAATCTCCAATTATTTTTCCAAACTTAACAGCTATTCTCTATCTCTAGATGCATAATACCTTGTTAAACACTGTTTATACAAATAAACTCTTTTTTTTTTTAGTAGCAATTAATAATTATTTCGAAATAAATTTATTCACTTATCTCCTTGGAACATATTTGTGATGTACGCTGAATCTGTGGTTAGTATTACATAAATCATAAAATATCTTGTAAAGTAATAGACAGATAATTTGAAACTGAACGCCACGAATTAATTTTTAGTAACACCTCTTAAGAATTAATTAGCATTTATTTTTTAATACTACGTTAAACATTTCATTGTTTATAATAACAATGTTTAAACATTCTTGTGTTACGTAATAATAATTTTATATAATTTATGTTCAAAGTAAAAACGTATTGTTTATTTCCATTGAAAATAAAAATGGTTAAGTTCTTGATTGACAATTAAGAGTACTTTCACGAAACAGATGGTTTAAATTACGACTTTCATAATGATATGTAGACTGCAACATCATCACCATAACCCGAACTGATTTAAGTTTGGTGGAACTATCAGGACTTATGATCAGTCATTTAAGATAATTGAGAGATTATTTGGTTGATTAAAAGTTTAATTAAAAAATTATATTTGCTTTTATAAACTTATTTATCCCAAAATAAAATACAGATATGGTAGTAATGCCACAAGAATAAATATTGTTATTTATTCTTGTGGTTAAGTTTTAAAAATGTTCTCTCACCGCTTAGATCGGTTGTTTCTGCAGATGACTATTGTTTTTGTTAACTTTTCATTACAATTTTTACATAATAATAATTCGTCTTTTGCGGATTACTTTTATAGACAAATTGCCCATTGATCATACACAAGTTAACTCTAGACGCTAACTTCAAAATTACCTGCTTCTCAACCACAGTGAAAAATTAATCAGTAAGCTTTTTTCGGTTGTTGTCATGGAAATGGTATGTTAAATGTTAACTTGTGTGTTTGATTATAGGGCTCTTTATCAGTAAAAAATTCAACGGAAGAAAAAAATTAACTGCGTAAGATTACATGCTCTTATTAGTATGTTGGGAGATGATAGTGGATATATCTTAATTAAAAAAGTTTTAAACCATTTCTTGTAATCGCTATATAGTTACACGACGAACCACTGCAGTACATCCGTACCTACTTCTGGTTAGTGTTTCTGAAACGCCACTGCAAAATTTTTTTTTTATCTGAAGAACTTTATCACTCTGAGACGACATTCAAGCGGTGGTGGGTTCCGAAAGGAATATAATCTACACACAACACGTACCTCTCGGGAATCACCATGAACGATTTTGCATGTTGTGCTTCTGCCAGATCATAAAACTATAGTTATTGTTATCTCTAGTAAAGTTAACGATAACCTCACCGAGTATTAATGTTATTCTAGGTGGTTAGAAAGCCCTGTATTAATAATTATATTTTTTATTTTTCAGTTTATTTTCTTGACATGCTCCCCAAACGAAATATTTTCCGCAACTAAAACAAAAAAGAAATCAGTCAAAACGACCACAGAATCTTCTATAACAACTACGTCCCAACCAGCTATAATAGCCTTAGAAATTGTCGATCCTAATGAAAATTCAACATCATCAAAACAATCCAAAAGAACTATAGAGAGTTCACTTGGATATGGATACAGTAAGTAATTTAATTATAATAAACAACATTATTTTTTCTAAATCGTGCTTTTTCCAGTAACAATAGCAACAGTGGGAGTCCGTCGCTATGTCAAATTCTATTAAGCGCATCGATTTCATCCGATCGGTACAGGGTCTTTCCTCATTATATAATAATATAAAATATTATTTTAAGAGGAATGTCACATCCAGGTGTGTTATTTGGGAGTAGAGAAATTCTTGAGCATTTTCGGACAAACTTTAATACCATGAATAAACAACTACAATTTATAAGCACAACATTAAAGTTCTTGGTTTTTTTATAAAATAATTTATATCTAATTGAACATGTTTATTAGATACTTGACAAATTTACAAATGAAATTGAATCGATTGCAGTCAAAATGTATAATATATTTACGTATAATTCGCTTTTCGACGAAACACTTTTCACATTGATATTTCATTTCACAACAAGTAGGTCATGTTATGTTTATATTTTTTTAAATAAATACATACTACATGGTTTTTCCTAATCAAATATATCCAAATTGGTTGCTGCATTTTTAGGGATACTTAAAAGTTTATTTTAATTGCTAGTTTAATTGTTTTAATTTATTCGACATGAGAATTGTTACTCCAAAACATTTATTTTAATATAATATTATAATATATTATTATATTATTATAAAAAAAAGTAGGAATAATTATTTATAGAGAAAAATTTATTTACTAAAAAAAAAAAGTGACGTATCACTGTTACTTTAATAGTATATTATTAACCAAGGTTTAGACAGCCATCATTATTGCCCAATAAGCTGTCTAAACCGTGGTTAATTTAATATTTTTTCCACTACTATAAACTTTTAAGACATTTATCTTTATAGTATTAATAATTATAAAAAATTATAGGTAGGTATAAGTATATTTTTTAATCAAGTTACCTGCGCTTTGGAATTGGCAAAATATTTTGTTGTTTTGTCAGGTGGCTTTGTTTATGTCAATTTTTGTTCATTTATGTCATCAGATTTCACGAGTTTGTTGTTATAGTGTTCTTTACTAATGTTTTCATTTTATTTTCCTTTGATCCTGAGATTAGGTTAGGTTCTGTTAGGAATGGTAAGTTATTCGTCGATATATTAAAGTGTCCATATTTTTCTAAAATATTTATTAAAGTGACAAAGTCCGTTTTTAATTAATCTATTTTGACATTACTGATTTTAAGCTTTATTGCGAATCGAATCTGTCCTCCTAATGGTATCTTTTCAAGAATCATTGGTATTGGTATAGTTTAGCCAGGCTCATTTTGGATGAAAACTTTTTTTTTTTAATAACATAAATAATAACGATTCATTTCGGTCCGGTTGCATGCATGCGGCTGATTTTTTTTTTAATCTCGGAGTTTGGGTCCATTTAATTGTACTGGAGGTTAGGGCAAGGATCAAATCGGATGAAAATATGTTTCCGGTAATTGGGGGGTTGCCTAGATGCCCTCTAGTAATTTTCATCCGTTTGGGAAATGTTTTTTTAAACCGCTGGTCAAAATTTGGAAAAAATATTATAGCCGCTCACCGCCGAGCGCCAGACCCCTACTCGACAACACGGATTTCGAGAACGACACTCGAACTATACAAAAACGTGCTTTTCATCCGTTTGGGAGTTCCAAGGCATTTTTGTCACCGCGGCTCTAACTATATCTAATTGCCAGATTTAACAAAATTTGAAGCAAGACAACTTGATCTTTTTTTAGTTTGAAAAACTGATCTTACTGCTAACAAAAACTTTGGTTTCATTTTGCGCCTGAACGGTGTAGTTTATCGACTCGAATGAAGGATACCTTCCTTACTAGGTTTTCTTTTGTTTTTAAAATGACATGTCATTTTTTCCAATACCTGTCAGAACAAGAAAGATATAGAAAATATTAAATTTAAATTTTAGGTTAAGTGGTCTTTGGGGGCACAGTAGAGAAACCTTTTTAAAACAGAAAGATATAAGTCGTCATGCGTGGTCTCTGTGTTAAGTATCAACTTACTAGTTTAAAAACTAACCGCAAGATGTTAAAGATAAGAAGAGAAAAATTGAACTTTGACAGGTTGTAATTCGAAAAGTCTTGAGTTTTTGACTTTATGGTATATGACTTACTACCTTTATTTTAGCTGGTATTACCACTTCAAGTATTCTGGTGCATTATCCGAAAACCATGTATAATCGAGTCTAACGAAAAAGACTATCCACACCAATGGGTTACAAAATATATAAATATTATGATGAGTAACATACACGTATACAGGGTGTCCTGAAATTAGGTGGCCAAAGGAAAATAGTGGAATCTGCATCGGAAAATAATACTAATTTGTTTAACAAACAAGCATCGGAAATTGCCCCCTAAGGGAGCTACAGTTGAAGATGGTATTTTTCAGATTATTTCCAAACAGTTGAACATAGAAACATAAATTTTTGGTATTTTAGTAACTTTTATATGCTGAATCTAGATCGAAAATCAAAAATATCAAAATTTAATCATAGGCGTTGAGGAACAAAAACAAAAGTAACTTTTTTCTAAGTTAATGTTTTACATTTTTTTTGGAATTATGAAAGTTTAGGGCTTTCTGGCAAAAAAAGGTACTCTTGATGTACTTCCCTTAGATGCACGACTTCTGGAAAAAGAGTCCTTAACGATAACATTTTTTAGCAAACACGGATCAAATTAAAATTATGATTTTTTTTTTAAAGTTAACAACAACACTCATTTAGGTACTTGAGTAAATGTTCAACTAAATTTCCATTTTGTTGAATACACAGTCTGGATCGTTGCCTAATATTTTGAGTAGTACGAAGAATTTCGAACCGGTTTTCTTTAATTCGATTTCCAGCTGCCTGAATTGGCCTTAAAAGCTCTTCTGGGCTATCCACTTCTGTGGCATAAACAATATTGCACATATTGCCACACAGATAATAATCTAAAGGATTTAGATCAGGCGATCGAGCTGGCCAGTTTACTGGACCACCTCTACCTATCCACTTATTGAGAAAATTTTCATTTAGCCAGTTTCTTACAAGCTGGCCAAGGTGGGCTGGCGCCCCATCGTGCTGGAAGACCGTCTCTAACCGGGTACGTATAGGAATATCCTCTAGCAATTCTAGCAGCTCATTTTGGAGGAAACTTTAATAATGATGGGCATTTAATCTATCTGGCAAAATAATAGGACCTATTAAAACATCTCCTATGATCCCTGCCCATCCATTGAAAGAAAACCTATGTTGGTAGTCAGTCATTCGGATTGTCTTGAGCCGAAAAATGAGTATTATTGCTAATAAATGCCTTGCCTCTTGAAAAGGTTGCTTTATTCGACCATAAAACTTTTCTCAACGTATTTTGGTAGTTGGAAATCCATTGGCAAAATTCTACACGAGGTTAAAAATCATGTACTCTTTGATAATGAAACCGATGCAGTCTCTGCATTTGGGTCATTCCTCCAAGCTAAAAAAATATTTTAAACAATTCACGTGCTGCTATCTGTTATCTGTGAAAACAATCCTAATAAATATTAGATTCTTACAATTGATATGGGGATATTGATAATATTCGCCAGCAGTCTCAGTGCTATTTGAGGATTTTCCTCAATTCTATTTAGCGCTCCCTCGAAATTATAATTTCCCATAGGCCGGCCTTGTCCCTGGGAGCGCCTAAATAATCCATTTTCTACTAAATTTCTATGGACACGGCTAAATACTATGCGATGTGTCAGTCTTCTTCTCGAAAACCGTCTTTGGTCCTCACGTACAGCGGCACGTGCATTACCATTGCAATATCCGTAAATAAAATGAATATCAGCTAATTCTTTATTAATTATTATTAAAAAAATTAACCACAATTATACCAGAAAATTTCGAATAAAGTATCATAATAAATATCAAGCTGGCAAATAACAAACATGTCAATTTTGTTTCAAGGCCTACTACTAAGTTTTAATGAAAATGTGATCGGTCCTTGGTAAATCGTTAAGGACTTTTTTTTCAAAAATGGTGCATCTGAGCGAAGTACATCAAGAGTACTTTTTTTTGCCAGAAAGCCCTAGGCTTTCATAATTCCAGAAAAAGAATGAAAAACATTAACTTAGAAAGAAGTTACTATTGTTTTTGTTCCTCAGCCCCCCCAAATGCTACGCCTATAATTAAATTTTGACAGTTTTGATTTTAGATTTAGATTCGGCATATAAAAGTTACTAAGATACCAAAGATTCATGTTTCTATGTTCAACTGTTTGGGAATAATCTAAAAAATACCATCTTCACTGGTTCCTATTATTGGGCCGTAGCTCCCTTAGGGGGCAATTGCCGATACTTGTTTATTAAACAAATTAGAATTATTTTTCGATGCAGATTCCACTGTTTTCCTTTGGCCACCTAGTTTCGGAACACCCTGTATATAATCAATATATTGCTAGTACCGTGTTACAGAAATGTTCCCAGCATGCGGCGTATTCCGGTAGCGTTGTGTCTGCGCAGTACGCGTGTACGTCAGGTCTGGCTATAAACCTATTTAACTTACTTTGTTCGAATAGGTATTGATTTATAAAATAAAGCAAAAATAGTAAATCTTTGCATAATATGAAAAATAAGAAGATGTAAGGCATTAATTTTCTCGAAGCAACAATACACCGGGAAAAGGTATGCATATTTCTGGAGTTTTTGTGGTGTAAATATGGAAATTACAATTTAGTTTCCAGAATAGTTCTGTAAGAAATGATGGTTGTTCTGAACACCGTAACAGATGTCCTTTGGCACCTGGTCTCCTTCTATCATTTTCTATACAACATACGACGAAAGTTGCACAAAAATTGCTTTTTTTTTAACATTTAAATGTTTATAGTTGACTTGAGAAATATTTCTCTTGCCGTGGCAATATGCAGGGAGGAAACTGAATATTTGTTAGAAAGCATAGAATTGTGGAAAGCCTCAATGCAGCGCATTATAAAAACTGGACGAATAAACAAAACAGCGGTAATAAAATTAGAATTTTAATATAGTATGTGGTCTTCAAACAGAAGAAAGATTATTATATGGAGGCAACAGTAAAATAGCAGCCGTATTGACGAAACACATAATATTGATACACTGCGAACTATTTTGTTAGGGTGGCGAGAAGAGAAAAGCATTTTTCAAGATTTCATTAATGTGTCGAAAATTATTAAATAAGTTGGATAGAAATAACATATTATTTTCAACTCCCTAGTTTATACTCTCTGTCGAGTTTCAAATTGGATGAATTATACTTAAATATACAGGGCTGCCCAGAAGCCCGGAATAAAATTAATATAGCATTAACCTGTAACTTTTGGGGAAAATGCTCGGACACGTCAATTTGGTTTTATATATGCTCACATTTTGACGTTATTCGTTTGTTTTTTTATGGACATTTGTCAAAAATATGGCGACATCGATCTTTTTTTTTTAATGGAAACATACAGCTTGTGATACATCATTTGAAAGCTAATATCTCCTTCAGTATGCTCATAAATTTTTGCGCGATTCTGTCAGGCTATTTCAAAATGGCGACTGTTAAAAGTTAAAAAAAAATCCCTATTTAAATAAGCGGAAATGATAAATCATTGATGTTTTTTTTACCTTTCAAGGTAAGAAATCTTCATTGTTTCACGTTCTGACATTTTGTGACATTGTGAACTTGTAAAATTAATTTAGGTATTTCCGAAGTATTATTTTACAATTTTCTAAACAAAAATGGTTTTGTCGGAAAGGCAGCGTATCGAAGTCTTGATATTTTTAGGATGTGGAGATAAAATAAGATGTCAAAGTGAAGTGTGCACTTTATTTAATGCTAAATATCCGAAAAATCAAATTTCACAGGGCGCTGCTAGTAAAACATTCACAAATTTGATGAACATGGCACAGTAAAGGACTTGCCTAGGAATGGACGGCCACGTGTTTTAGGCGACGATAAAAAATTTGATATTTCATTATCTCTGCAGGATAATCCGCATGTTTAAACAGTTTCATTGGCTCAATATCATGATACATCTGAGGTACTATTGGAAGATTTTTGAAAGCAGAAAAATACCACCCTTATAAAGTATGTCTTGTCCAAGAGCTTTTAGAAGATGACTATGATAGGCATTTGCAATTTTGCGAAGAAATGATGGGACGGTGTGACTTGAATAATAGGTTTCCACAGAACATATTATTTTCGGTTGAAGCTACTTTCTATTTAAACGGAGTGGTTAACAGACATAATTATCGTTTCTGGAGTCAAGAAAATCCACAATGGATATTTGAAGCCCATACTTAGCGGCCCCTGAAAGTAAATGTATGGGCAGGTATTATTAATAACCAAATTTTAGGGCCATTATTTTTGGAAGGAAACCTCACAGCTGAACGGTACCTGGATTTCTTAACCTTCGAGTTGCGGCCTGCTCTAGCTGTAATTTTTCCCAACGAAGTAGATCCAGATATACCCAATGAAACAATTTGATTTCAGCAAGATGGTGCTCCCCCGCAATTTGGTGTCAATGTGAGAAGATATTAAGATCAGATATTTCCAGGTCGCTGGATTGGACGACGTGGTACAATTGAATGGCCACCGAGGTTCCCAGACTTAACGCCTCTAGACTATTTTCTTTGGGGATTGTTGAGAACACGCCGAATGTTAAAACAAAGTACGCCACTGATGGCATTCTTGAAAGTCGAATTGATGCATGTAGTGTACATACATAAGGCTTATGTGGCTACAGCACGAGGCAAGGACAAACTCTGTGCTGTCTGCGTCTTTATTAGTTCGTCTCTTTTTCTCACGTGTAATTAAATATTCAAGATTTATCATAAAACCTGCATGGTAACAGCGCGGCATTGTTGTCATATGTAATTAGGCGCTTCACCCAAAACAAACACCTACCAAGCTGCGTGAGAAAGGGAGAAAAACGCGAGAAAGGATAAGACAACACAGCCTCCAGACGGTCGCTCAGGTGAATTTTGGCTAGACGCATTTAAAATAGGTTTAACGACTACACTGTTCACCGAGAGTTCGGTGGTATATGTCACGACTGTTCTAAAATGTAGAACACGTCACCTGGGTGGAAAGTGTCCACTTTTCTTGCGCTATGTAGGCAAAGTTAACCAAAACGAGTTCTAATAAGTTAATACAATGTAAAAGTATTGAGTAATATGGAAACGTACGTGTAAGTACAACTTATAGTGTAAATAGTAATTTGATGTAGTGTACTCTCAGATAATGGGAAGTCGTAAAGTGAATATTGTAAATCTTAGTGCTATCTTACGAATAAAACGCTGTTGGAATTAAATACAGTGTTTTATCAAATCAACAGATCTACACACGAGCCAGCTATTCCAGCCTATGGATACACCGTAAAAATATAATAAGTGTAAAGGCTGAACCATAGTTGACTTTATAACATGGTCCTTCGAAAGCCAGATTGTTGATTTAATAAAATTCGTGGGTAAAATGGCATCCAAGCGTAACAAGAAAAATATAAGTGAGTGTTGTGTCGCGATAAAGGAGCTACAAAAAAGTAGCAGCATCTAGTCCAGGGCTTGGATAGCCTATCAAAGTAGCCAGGAGCAGCATTTGGGTAGTTGACCATTCCAGCAGTCAGCACAGCATCTGTAACTGATTTTTCTTTGATAAAAATTGTAGAAATTTGTGGAAAAATACAGGTATTGTTTATAACTCGGATTATAAATTGCTAAACAAAGAAAAATAAAATTGTATTTCGAATTTTGACATTTGTTGAGGTAAACATGGTTTGTTGATATTTGTTAGTAAAAATATTTATGTTTGCAACATTGCTTGACAGTTAGAGAATTAAATTGTAGATTTGAAATTTGTTTTGGGGCAAAATTAGTTTATTTACGTTCGCACTTGCGAAGAAATTTAAAGATACTTTTGGTACTGTTCTCGAGTTCACCTAGCTGAGTCGTTGTAAGAGAGTTAGTTTTAATTTACAATCATGGCAAATGCTGAAATAGAGTCGGCGACTCTAAGTGAGTTAAAAAGAGATCGCGGTGTGGCAAAGTCTGCCATTACGCGAATGCAAACGTGGTACAACAATAACAAAAAAAATGAGAGCGAATTGGAACAAATTCTAGAAAGAGAGGAGGCACTAAAAAAGGCCTTACAAAGCTATTCTGAACTGCAAGACAAAATCGAGGGAATAGATCCAAACGACTCGCATAGAGATAAGGTCGAAAGCAAGTACTATAAGTTGTGGGCTGAGTTTAAGAAGGTACAAAGCACAGACTGTGAGTTAAATAGTGTACATGGGGGTCACAAGCAAGCGTGCAATATTTAATGGCACAGCCACAAGTAAATTCCGGGGTTAGATTACCGGATTTGAAACTACCATCCTTTGATGGCAGCGTCTCAGACTGGAGGTCATTTGCGGAAGTTTTCAGGGCGTTAATCCTGGAAAATAAAAATCTAACAGACTTACAGAGGCTGATGTACTTGAAAACTGCCCTCAAGGGTGAGGCATTAAAATTGATAGATTCACTTGAACTACTAGGGTCAAATTTTCACATAGCTTTTGATATTCTGCGAACAAGATTCGAGAACTTGACATGTGTGGTGAACAGCTACTTAAATAGCATAATAAGTATGCCTGCGTTGACCAAGTCAAATGCACATAATCTGCGGGAGTTTATTGCAAGTAATACTAAAACGATTGAATCGCTAAAACAGCTACCACTATCACAGACACAAATTCTCGAATATTTGTTAGTTTACATTATGGGAAATAAATTGGATTTTTCTACAAAGAAAGCGTTCGAGCTTGACAGAAATTCGAATGAATTGCCACAGTTAGATGACTTTTTTGATTTTTTACAGCGTAGGTGCTTTGTTTTCGAAAATCTCTCGAGCAATAATGAACAGCACGTGACGCCTGCTAAGAATACAAATAATAGAGTGTCTTTATTTGCCGGTCAGCAGCAAAATAATAGTTATAATTGTGCAGTGTGCAGTAGTTCGGATCATAGAACTTACTCATGTCAAAGATATTTAGAGGTATCTGTTAAAGAAAGGTACAGTCTTGCACAGTCTCACCGACTGTGCTATAATTGTTTGGGCGCGCATACTGCTGCACAGTGTCCATCGACTAGCAAATGCCGACATTGTAACTCGTCTCATCACTCTACTTTGAATCGAAATGCAGCAGGTGCTGGTTCAAATTTAAGTAGGAATAATGCAAAACATGGTAGTTATTCACAACGTTCAACGTTCAACATGGCCGCTATTAACAAAACGGAGAGGGAAGATACAATAACGGATTTCACAATAACAATTCGCGGCAAGCGTTCGGACACGTGTCGACTAATCACGCGCCTCCACAGAGAGCCACAAGGTGCTACGAGTCTGGTAATCGAGCAAATAATATGCCATTGTCAAATACGCGTATAGACACTAATCTTTCGAGAAATTCTACGGAACAGCCTTCTAAAGGTGATGGAACGGCCCAACACAATCGGAATCAAACGGTATCGCTTTCAGCAGTGGCCACAAAACAGTCAAATGTGTTATTAGCTACTGCACAGGTAAATGTTGCAGGCAAAAATGGCGAGATTATATCAGCAAAGGTACTTTTGGACAGTGGTAGCCAAAGCTCTTTTATTACTCAGTAGACAAGCTCGGTTGTGACGTATACAAACATAGTTTAAATATTTCCAGCGTATCGCAAAATAGTTTTATGTCAAATAAAATGACAAACGTAAATATATACTCGAAGCGACAAGATATTTGTCACGCGGTTCCATCGTGCATAATTCTAGAAAACATAACATATAAACTTCCTCAGTCGATGTAGACACTCTCGACATTCCCTACGAACTGCGCAGCCAACTGGCAGACCCTACATTTAACATCTCTTCAGATATCGAGATGCTTTTAGGCGCGGATGTTTATTACACAATTTTGAGCGAAGGCTATTGTGAATTAGGGAGCAATATGCCAACATTAGTTAATACCACACTCGGGTGGATTATAGCAGGGACGGTCCCAGCCCGCTGTGTTGCTTCGGGGCCCGTGCGAAATATAAACGCGTCGAATATTAGCGCTTCTTTTTTTCTTCAAACACAGGAAGTGGATGACATGCTGACAAAATTTTGGTCAATCGAGGAAGTGTCTTCGAAGCCTGTATTGTCAATCGATGATAAGTTGGCAGAGAATATATTAATTAGTACAACTAAGGCACCAACAAAGAGAGTTATTCTGTCAACTTTGGCACAATGTTTCGACCCTTTGGGACTAATTAATCCAGTGGTGGTACGGGGAAAGATCCTAATGCCAAAGCTTTGGAACCAAAAATTAGATTGGGATACAGAAATCGCTAACAGCGATTTATTAAACGAATGGAACGCATTTTTATCTATGGTTTCACTTCTTGCAGCTTTAGAAATTCCTAGAAAAATTTGTAGGGACAAAACAATTTCGAACATAGAATTACACGGATTTGCAGATGCCAGCACAATGGCGTACGGTGCGTGCGTATACTTTAGAATTTTATACGATGATAACTCGGTATCGAGCACTCTGATTTGTTCTAAATCCAGAGTGGCTCCAATCAAAACTATTACAGTGCCAAGGCTTGAACTCTGCGCATTGGTGATGTTGGCGCAGCTAACGCAAAAAATTCTCAATATTTTTAGGGAAACCGTGACTTTTTCATCAGTAAATTTGTGGTCAGACTCAAAAATAGTTATCGCTTGGTGCAACGATCACCCAAGCAGGTGGTCTACATTCGTGGCTCACAGAGTATCTATGATTCAAACCGTTACAGAGCATAGTAAATTGAGATATATAAAATCAGCTGATAACCCGGCAGACATTCTGTCTCGCGGAAATTTCTCGACAGATATAATAACTTCAGGACTTTGGTTTCACGGACCTAAATTTCTACTTAATGTC
Source organism: Polydrusus tereticollis (assembly GCA_963920685.1). Classification (NCBI taxonomy): domain Eukaryota; kingdom Metazoa; phylum Arthropoda; class Insecta; order Coleoptera; family Curculionidae; genus Polydrusus; species Polydrusus tereticollis. The sequence continues at coordinate 86,895,524 of OY987333.1, read as the reverse complement.
CACTTGGACATGAACTTATACAATGAAAAAGTAAGTGTTGCTTATATTCCTGAACAAAAGAAAATAACACTTGTCGCAGTACGCAGGGCCGAGCCTTATGAGTTTCGGATAGAATATTTTTCATGTTTTTTCTTATTTTTTACGTCTAGTGCGCGCTTTGGCTTTCATGTTTAGATTCATACATAACACGCAAAATAGAAATGATAAAATTCAGGAACCAACGATCACGGTCAACGAACTGGAAAAATCTCAACGGTTTATAGTACAGAATTTGCAGAGCCAGCATTTCTCAAAAGAAATTTCAGAGTTGAAAAATAAACAAATAATTTCAAATAAACAATTAAAACATCTTAAACTTTTTTTGAATTCAAACCAGCTAATAAGAGTGGGAGGTAAATTGGAACATGCAGATATCTCGTTTGATCAAAAACACCCATATTTGTTGCCCCCATATAATGATGTATTACAAATTATGTTAAAGTACGAACATTTGAGATTGGGACATGCAGGTTCGCAATCGGTGCTAGCGAATTTCAGGTTAGCGATTTTGGCCATAAAACGGGTTGCGAGTAGCAAAAAAAGCAATAAGGAATTGCACAACGTGCACTCGGTTTAGAGCGCATCCAGCTCAGCAAATTATAGCAGATCTTCCGAAGGATAGAGTTCAACCAGCGCGTGCGTTTCAAAAAGTACGAATCGATTACGGTGGCCCATTCCTAATAAAATCCTTTCGATTGAGGAACGCTTCGTTCATCAAGGCGTACATCGCGATATTTGTGTGCACAAAAGCGATTCATATTGAACTAGTGACCAGTTTATCTACGGAATCTTTTATAATGACTTTAAAACGATTTATTGTGCGTAGAGGTAACCCGACAGTGATCTACAGTCACAACGCTACCAATTTTCAGGGAACAAATAATCAGCTGTACGAAGTATACAAATTTTTCAACAATTCACAAAATTGTACGCCATTTTTGAATTATCTTGCTCAAAATAAAATTCATTCCCCCTAGATCTCCTTATTTGGGCGGATTATGGGAAGCGGCAGTAAAGAGCGCGAAACATCATATTTTCAGATTAATGGGCAATTCAAAATTCAGGTTCGAGGAATTCTATACGGTGTTAACTCAGATAGAAGCGGTTTTAAATTCACGGCCACTATGCCTACTTACTAATGACCCTTCAGATTTTAGCTACTTGACGCCCGGGCATTTTTTAATGGGATAAAGTTTAACTGCATACCCGGAAAAAGATTTGACGGAGATTCACGATAATAGGTTAAAGTTTTGGCAACAATGCACTAAAATTCAACACATTTTTTGGAAACGATGGTCAGTCGATTATCTCAATCGCCTTCAAAATTGTCCAAAGTGGCTGAAAGCCACACGAAATATCATTTCGAATGATATTGTGCTACTGAGAGAGGATAACGTACCTCCATTGCAATGGCCGCTAGCGCGCGTTCTGGAAGTGTATCCAGGGAAAGACGGGAATGTAAGGGTTATTAAGTTAAAAACTGCGACTAGCGTGTTTACTAGGTCAATAGTTAAAGTGTCCCCTCTATTGTATGACGAGTCAGATGTGACTCTTGAGCGTCATCACGGGTAAATGAATATTATATTAGTTTAGGCTACAGCACATAGTTGCTTGTTGCCTCAAGTTAGGTTAGTTGTACAGCCGGTGACTAAGTCGAAAAGACTATTAGTGTTTAAGTATTTTTTACTCCAGGTTCCTGCCTGTTTCGGTTTGGTAGCTTGCCACAAAAGTTACTGGGATTATAGACCGATAATCCCTGGGCAACCTAAAAAAGTAAATGATCTTTTGCAAATTTTTGTTTTTTTTTGTTGGTCCTTTGCTGTAACCAAGCATTGTAGCGAGAGCGCGCAAACTAACGTTTGACAATCTCTTTTAACTGTCTAGGACACACTGGTTGCATACCCGGTGTATAAAAATCTGTAGCCGACTACGTTGGCAGTACCGCACTGTCCTTGGGACAGCCAGTTCTCCGGAGCTGGTCCCGTTTTCGTTCTGCGGAACAACTATCCCTCTGTTACTTCTTCCTCTTCCTTTTCCTGCTCATCTAGTTTCCGCGCTGCATAGGCGCGTGCAGAGTTAGCCTAAATACCAGTGTCATTTCTCTGGGTTGGGAGGGAATCAGGGTTTCTTTTGCACCCAGTCCAGGGAAATTATAAGGTCCTCTTCTGGGTTGGGAGGCGTGGTGACTTCCACAAGGGGGCGTTCACGCGCTCGTTGGATTGGTGAGTACCAACCAACAGGTAACTCGTCGACGCATACATTCGGGGTTACTTTTTTAGTTTTAAATTCGTTTATTTCCTATTAATTACAATGCTACCCTTAGTTCTAACCTAATCTATCTTAACCTAGTTTTCTATGCTAATATAGACTATTTACAGATTTGGGCGCATATGGACCGTAAGCATACGGCCCAGAATGCGCCCAGAGTACCTGGCAGAGCCAAGCGGCCGTTGTTATGGCCTATTGAAATGGGTGCAGAACTTAGGTCATGATTTGCGCACTCGCGTTCCGGCTGGTGCCTTAACGGGTGTTATTGTGCATGTGTCGCCTCAGCGCATACCATTGGTTTTTTGAGTTTATTGAGTGAATCGAAATACCAATAGCAGAGCATTCTGGGAAAATGCTCTGTTATTGGTATTTCGATTCGGGGTTAGGTTGCATTCACGTGGTGGATGGCAACAGTTCAGGTCACGCCGTGACCATATTGGTGATTTTCGTTTCTGACCTTTTTAGCTTAGGGAGCTGAACTGCGTTTTCTCAGCTTAGGGAGCTGACATGTGGTTTTATTCTGCTCGCCAGGGAGCTATTGTAGGGTGCCTCAACCGAGCGCCAATCTTGGACCTTTGAGCTTGGGGAGCTAAACTGCGTTTTAGCCTACAGGAAGTTGTAGCTTTGGTGCGTATGGTCAGTTTACACTGATTTTCATTTTCGACCTTTTCAGCTTAGGGAGCTGAACTGCGTCTTCTCAGCTCGGGGAGCTGTATTATGGTGTGTGTGTTCAATCTATACTGATTGTTACTTGAGTCTAAATGGAATTTCCAAGTTACGGGGAAATAAATATATTGGTTTTAAGGGGAGCAAAAAAAGTAATACTTTGTCAACTTTCTAATTTTCTGTTGTTTTTGTCTGTCAGCAACAATGTGACAATGAGCAAACTATGATCAAAAAGTACGGCACTATACTGCGTCTGTTCAGAAAAACGGCTAAATATAAATTTAATCTGATGATCGGGTTACATATGAAAAATTACACAGTCTGTGCTCTGGCATCTGAATATACTGGATGTAAAATGTTAATTTTAAGGTTCAACTAATGTAAAATCTTATGATGTATTAGGCTAGCTGGTGTAGCGTCACGTGGTGAGTGACACCTATTCAGTGCGCGTTGCTTAAAGATCAGTTAGTGTGGAGTTGATACCATCGAGTTATCAGAAAGTCATTAATGTGAAACGAAATATCAAATGTCGGGAGTGTAAATTAAGTTAAGTAGGTTAAGAGCTCCAAACTGTGTTTGGACTTAAAGTTTATTGTCGAATAACGGTAGTAATAAAACTGGGTGCATTCGAGTTCAAGAGTTTGTGTAGATAACCGTGTGTTCGTATTGATTGTTAAGGTTGTAGTTAAAGCACGAGTGCTCCAACGGGGGGGGGGGAGAATGTTGAGAACACGCCGAATGTTAAAACAAAGTACGCCACTGATGGCATTCTTGAAAGTCTAATTGATGCATATAGTGTACATACATAAGGCTTATGTGGCTACCGCACGAGGCAAAGACAAACTCTGTGCTGTCTGCGTCTTTATTAGTTCGTCTCTTTTTCTCACGTGTAATTAAATATCCAAGATTTATCATAAAACCTGCATGGTAGCAGCGCGGCATTGTTGTCATATGTAATTAGGCGCTTCACCCAAAATAAACACCTACCAAGCTGCGTGAGAAAGGGAGAAAAACGCGAGAAAGGATAAGGCAACACAGCCTTCAGACGGTCGCTGAGGTGAATTTTGGCTAGACGCATTAAAAATAGGTTTAACGACTACACTGTTCCCCGAGAGATCTGTGGTATATGTCACGACTATTCTAAAATGTTGAGCACATCACCTGGGTGGAAAGTGTCCACATTTCTTGCGCTATGTAGGCAAAGTTAACCAAAACGAGTTCTAATAAGTTAATACAATGTAAAAGTACTGAGTAATATGGAAACGTACGTGTAAGTACAACTTAAAGTGTAAATAGTAATTTGATGTAGTGGACTCTCAGATAATGGGAAGTCGTAAAGTGAATATTGTTAATAAACTGTTAGCGCTATCTTACGAATAAAACGCTGTTGGAATTAAATACAGTGTTTTATTAAATTAACAGATCTACACACGAGCCAGCTATTCCAGCATATGGATACACAGTAAAAATAAAATAAGTGTAAAGGCTGAACCATAGTTGACTTTATAACAGGGATATTTAAAAGAAAAAGTTTACCAAAATAGGCCAAGTAATATTGAAGATTTGAAAAACAATATTAGATTGGAGACACATAAAATACCGGCTGAAGCCATTCGAAATTCCGTCGACGGATTTTACCATCGTCTGGGAGCATGCCAAGTAGAGGGTGGAGGACATTTCCCGCATTTTCCACGTTAAACCACCTTTTTGTTGTGTTTTGTTTTGCTTCGTTACATTTTTATTTTTTTTTTACAAAATAAATAACAAATAAACCATACCTATTTTTAAGTCACAATGTCACAAAATGTCAGAACGTGAAACAATGAAGATTTCTTACCTTTTAAGTATAAAAAACATCAATAATTTATCATTTCCGCTTATTTAAATAGGTTTTTTTATTAAACTTTTAACAGTTGCCATTTTCAAATAGCTTGACAGAATCGCGCCAATATTTATGAGCATACTGTACGAGATATTAGCTTTCAAATGATGTATCACAAGCTGTATGTTTCCATTTAAAAAAAAGATTGATGTCGTCATATCTTTGAGAAATGTCCATAAAAAAAACAAATGAATAACGTCAAAATGTGAGCATATATAAAACTAAATTGACGTGTCCGAGCATTTTCCCCAAAAGTTACTGGTTAGGGCTATATTAATTTTATTCCGGACTTCTGGGCAGCCCTGTATACATGATTGTGTTGTAAGCCACGGTAAATGCTATTCGGGGAAACAATTTTAAAATTAATTTAGGTAGCTAGGTACTGAAGAACTGAGTGTGGGCTGTTGGCAAATAATTGTTGCAAAGCTTTTATAATAGCCTAAACTAGTAATAAGTAGCTAACAAAAGTTCCAAAATGTACAATAAAGAACTGAAAATAACGCGCGCAAAATGTCACACTCATAGGCTTAAAAATAATAGTTACACTGCACACGCCAAACACTGTGTGAATAAAATCCGACGTACGGCGCATGAAATACGCTTCCGCGAAACAATACATACCGGGGACATTTTTAGATTGCTAGGCGATTAGCTTTGTTGTTTTACGGGTGGGAGTTTAGTGGTAACTACATACATTATAAACAAAATTTTACTAAATTAATTTAAATAAAACTTCATGGATAATAAAAAAAGTATTACCTATATTACAAATGACTAAATATTTTTACTTTTCGCTTAGTTTTATGTTTTCTTTTTAACTATATACAGGTTATACAACGGTCTGTACAAAATCTGAGCACATATTCCTGAGGCCAAAATTGCTCCGTTCCTGGGCTACAGGGTGGTAAAGTTAAAAAATAAAAATCGAATTTTATAAAATTAATGAAAATTTTTTAACGTATTACTTTAAACCATTCGATTTTTATTTTTTAAATTTACCAGCCTGTATCTCGGAAACCGAGCAATTTCGGACTAAGGTAAGTTGCTTTAAATCGCCTTATTTTGGCCTCAGGAATATGTGCTCATATTTTGTACAGACCTTTTAGTATATTACGATTTTCATAATTTAAAGTATAGAATATCCTTCATCTAACAAATAATTTAGCAATATATTAATACATATAAGATAAAAACGATTTTGTTTATTTCGTTAAGAAAAAAATTGGAAATTCCTTCATTACTTGAAACATCATTCAAAATATTTCAAAAATATATTTTCTAATTTATAAATTCTTTGTCGCCATAAGCTTTCAATTGTAAATATATATTTTCTTTGTCTAGAATCTGAGACGCTCGGGAAAATTGGATACAAGTATCACATAAATGTATTTGTAAAACTTTACTTAATAAGTAGCCACAAACATGAACAAACGTATTTTGTGTTGTCATCTTTTTAAATCTGTAGTCATAATCAGGCGGAGATATTGCTTGCCAAGCTTTTTTCTGCATCTTTTGTCTCATAAACAACACAATTTGTAAGTTTCAATTGTAAGTTTCAAGAAGAACACCTAAATAGTCTTCACAATTCATATGTTTGGAATGCAAGAAACGTTGGCAAAATAACTTTCTAAGAGCCATATCAAACTTAATTGGAGTTGGGTTGAGCGAATTGCCTTCTTTCTGTCTAGCATTTCCGAAATAATTTTCTGAAATGTCTTAATTAAGTCTCCTAGCTTTTAGATATTTAAAAACTGCATTAGAAAGCCGTTGCGAGAAAATTGTATATTGACCAGGCGTCATATTAAAATATATAAGCAAAATAATATAGGAATCGAGTTGTACCGACACACGCTGGTACTAAACTGATCCCCGTAGACTTTAATTAGAATAAGAATAGTACAGAGCGTCATCCGCTTACGCAACTGATTTACCGATCTCAAGCGATACTAGACAGGAACATTTTAAAGTGAAACTGAGATAGAACTCATTTTACGTCATCAAGCGGGTGACGCTCCTCTACCTTTCAAGTTTGAATTTAAGTCTACGATACGATAGGGAGCCGGATCTTTCCTAAGAAGCGTGGTTCTTACGAGACTTGAACACGGTGGGCCGCTTACTTCCGGGTCTGGTTTATAGTAATCTGTGACCTGTACTAACGTCCAGCAACATTCGTTTTAGTCCTGTTAAGCATAGTTTCAGATATTTGGGAAAACCAATAGAACACTTTTTCTAACTACTCCGAACAAATGCTTATGGAAACTTTCTCTTAAAATAGTTGGAAGAATTATATCCAGAACCCTATTTAATATAATTCGTTTGGTTAAGAGGTTTCTAAGGTATTAAATATAATAACAATTTTATTGGGATAGTACCTACTAAATTACTAATAGAAACTGCGCCACAGTGAGCAATTATAATATATTTTTAAGTTGAGCTTAAGTTAGTACACTGATAAAATTGTGCTCCCTTAATCAAATAATCTGATTTATTTGGTGAATAATTATTGGTAATAAATAAATGTGATTTTAATTAACTAAATTGGGTTTAACTGAAATAAATGAGAGTATTTCGTTTTATTTGCAAAGTTATTTGACTGTTGGTTGATTTGTGTCAAATCATAGAACCCTTCAAACAAATATCTTACCAAAAAACCACTAAAATAACAAAATCTAAATAACTAATTATTTAATCAAACTAATTTTGATTTAGGAACTAAATCCCGTTAATCGCTAGTTAAATCACCCAATAGGGAACTATTTAAATGTCTAGGTCATTTAAACTAAATAATTATGAATTTACATTAAATCCTTAATATAAAACAACCAAATATTTACAAATAACTAATTATTTAATCGAAGTACATTTCAAGTTAATAACTAAATACCTTTAACTTTAATTTAAATCATTCATTGTCGAACTTTTCAAATAATTTGGTCATCCAAACTAATAATTAAGTATTTAAATGAACTCCTGTCGGCTACTTTGGGCTTTGAGTAATTTGATTGGTTATACAAAAGTGGCCTGATCATCGCGTTTTGGTCATTGGTGTTCGATTTTGTCTTGTAGAAATTTATGAGTGAGAGTAAAATCTTCTTTGTTAGTGGCACAGAAGTTAGTGGTTCCATCAAAAATTAAAACGAAGATATGGGGAATAAACGTAATATGAATAATTATTTAGAAGATTGGGGTATATCGAGGGGTATATCCCATATGTTAGATACTTTTCAAGGTAGGAAACTATATTTGAATATTTTAGTTACGCATGAAACGAGTTAAAAAAGTAAGATAAGAGGCAAAGAAAAGATACTTGTAAAACCTAATTTGAAATTTCGAACACAAAATCTTTTTAGAAAAATGTAGCCAGGTATTTATAAATCATGGCTACCTAGGTTACAAATAAGACAATTTTCTGTAGTAATATATTAAGGGATAGGGAAATTATCGAAAATCATTCCGAAGATTTTTTGCCGTGGAAATCGCTCGAGGGCTTGCCCGAGAGCGATTTCCTAATGGCAAAAAATCTGAGAATGATTTTCTGATTATTTCCCAATCCCGAAATGTATTTTGAAAATTATTTACCAAATAAAAAACTAACGATTTCTGACGGGTGAGATTTTCACTTTTGACAAGGGTGATTTTCACCGGAGAGCGGGAGATTATCGCTGAATAATCAGGTGAAAATCAACCCGCTTTTATAATGGATGAGGTAAATAATCACCATAATTCAATACCTATTAAACCTCCTAACGTAAAAAATATAATATAAATATAATTCATATAATATTAATAATTATTGTACCTAATGTTTGCAAATTTGACTTTATTTAATTTTTTATCAAAGTTATTAACTTCTCTATAATGTTTTATTGACGTATATTTTAAGGGGAACAACAACTAATGGTCGGTTTATACAGCAAGATAACATAACATAAAAATAAAATAAGAGTTGAATCTACAGATCTGCCATATGACGTTTATAGAAACACATAACATAACATAAAAATAAGAAATAAAATAAGAGATGGTTATCTTTTAAATGTTATGTTATTTTTATGTAAAAATAGTTGTGCGCATGCGCGTAATTTGTCATAACCTTTATTTTCGGCAAAAATGTGTTTTTTCTGTTGGGTTGCCTTATTATTTGAACACTATAAACAATTTGATAAGGTTTGTGATTATTATGGTATAGGTACTGATTAAACCATATTCAATAGCAACATTTCAATATTTCTTATTTTTATGTGACGTCTGTATAAACACGTACTTGGATAAAATAAGAACTGATTTGAATAAACATTCTGATCTATTGAGAATTAAAAAAAGGTATTTAAACCAAATAAATTTATATTTGATCTAAATAAATATAAAAGACAAGTTAAACAATTATGTACTTGAATAAAAAAACAATCACTTTGATGGAAATTACCGGTTTATTTAAATCAAATCACTTAAATTGTTTAATTAAATAACTTTGTTGTTACGGCAAATACATGTAAAACAAAAGTAAAATAAATAATAATATGTACAGGGTTATCCAACCAAGACTAGACAAGGCGATTTTTTGACTTTTCCTGTACTTTTATAAAAAAACTGAAATAGCCATCTTAAGTCATTTTCTCCCGCGAATTTGAATATCTTCAGCAAAAAACAATTGAACATCAAACAAAAGTACTAGGGGTCACTTTGATATTTTTTTAAATGGGATGTCGTATTTTTAATGAGCTTATCCGATTTCTCATATAAATTTTGATCTAAAATGTTGGATTTTTAATTTATTTTTTTTTTTTTTTTTTTTTTTTTTTTAACATTTTCCGAATTTAAAACTGAAGAAAAAGGGCGTTTTTGAATTAAAAATCCAACATTTTAGATCAAAATTTATATGAGAAATCGGATAAGCTCATTAAAAATACGGCATCCCATTTAAAAAAATATCAAAGTGACCCCTAGTACTTTTGTTTGATGTTCAATTGTTTTTTGCTGAAGATATTCGAATTCGCGGGAGAAAATGACTTAAGATGGCTATTTCAGTTTTTTTATAAAAGTACAGGAAAACTCAAAAAATCGCCTTGTCTAGTCTTGGTTGGATAACCCTGTACTTGATAAAATATATATAAATATCAATCAAATAAACATTTTGTTAACTTAACTTTTAACCTATTTACCTTAAGTCATTAAAACGGCTTATTTAAGTTAGGTTAGTGTTAAGGAAATAAATATTTGCTTGAATTTTGTATTAAGTGATTAATTAAATATAATAAAAAGTAATTTGTATCAAATCAGATGATACTAATTGAGGCAAATAATCCCTTGGTATTTTTCAAATACATATTTGTTTGGCTAATAGGAAACAAATATTTATTTGAGTCAACGGTAAATTTTTTTAACTCAAATAATTAATTTTATCAGTGTAGGGGAAGGTAAGGCATAACGACATTAGACATACAATCAGTGGATTTATTAATGGCTGTTTTCGGTCTATTTATTGCAAAGTAATTTAAGTCCTATTTTGAATAAATCTTCCGATAGAGCACTTCGTAATAAGAGATTGCAAGAGTCATTTTGCCTTACCGGTAGCAGGCAAAGTGACGTACTTTACTTAGGCCCATTTTATCAATATCCTGTTTACCAAACTACGACATAGGTACTGTCCAAGGAAAAATAATTTATTATGTAAAAGTTACAATTCAATAATCTCATCACTAACGTTTCGATGTATACTATATCCAAAGTCAACGATTTGGCATCAAAGTTCGCTGTTAGGCGGTTTGATGTACTTTAATCTTTTGCGAGGAATTTAAAGTGCTGACTTCTTAAATGCTTTTTAATCGCTTTATTTTATTATAATTAAAGTTTTTTATGTACCTTGTCAATCATGTATTTTAATAAGCACAAAAAATGTATTTGAATTAAAAATGCCAACAAATTTATCGGACCTAACCGGCCAAAATGCCAAAAATTCAACTGGAAAAAATGTTGGTTTTAAAAATGTAATTAAGAGTAAAATTTTACATGACACAATCCCACCACTATTAGTCTGCAACCTACGCTAATTAAAAATTCAAACTGCAAAGCATTGTCAACAATTTATTTTTGGATTTGTGTTACAGAAGAATATTGGATGTCGCTCACTTATGAAAGGCATATATTTTGCCGAAATCATAATATTGTCTTCCGGAATTATAATTATTATTTTGTATTAATTGGTTACACAACAACTCTAGTTGAAATAACATTTATTTATTTTCATTTGCAGATAACTTTGATTCTTCCAAACCTCGATATGAAGTCTATAAATATTCCCAGCATGACATTCCTCCATACAAAGGCGATGTAAACCAATTGCCTCAAAGCATTCCTTCTAATAATCAAGTTAATGTTCAAAAATCTGTTCAATACGTTTTACCACCTGTATCTCACCAGGCTTCAGCAAGCAGTAGTCTTTTGCAACCTGGAACAACTTTATATTCAAGTCTAAGCGGAAGTGGCAAAGTTAGCGGGTTAAGTATTAATTTACCTAAAGTTCAAAGCTTGGAATATGATAACAATCCAGTTCCAGTAGTGGTTTTAAGAATTTATCCCAATCAGCTTAAAGATTCAACAATTCAAGCTAAGCTGCCAAAAAGTCATCCCTATGCAAAAACGATTAATTCTCTTAATATCCAGACACTTCTTTTGCAATATATTAAGACGCTAAAACACCCAGGAACTTTAAGCCAGTATTCCATAAACCAAGAATCATTTAGGCAGCACCCGGAATCTCCTAGTCAATATCCCAAAACGAAAGGATCATTGAAAGAAAGTCATGGATACCGTAGTCAATATTCGGTCGGTGCAGGATTATTAGAAAATACACATGGATTAAGCAGCAATTACTACAAAGCAAATAAAGGATTTACTGGACAGTACCGTGGATCAGCTAATCAATATTCTTCACATCAGGCATTGAACCATGGATACACTAATCAATATCCATCAGGACATAACACTTATAGTTCCAATCAAGGCTTAACATCTCCCATCAAGGGTCCTGTAAAAACAGCTCAAACTAATTACCAAACGTCAAATTATTACAATCCAAACAGTTACCAAAATATTCCTATGTATCAGAACAATAATGCTGGAGGTCAAAACTACATGTATTATCAGCAGACTTTCCCACAACAGCCATTGCAAGAATATACAAGAGAGAGTCAGTACCAACAGCAGCAGTACCCTGATTATGACAGTGGTGTAACAGTTGTAAAAGCTCCAATAAAATATGAAATAAGTCCCTATCAAACAGGCCAGGAATGGAGGTAAATATTCTACTTTAGTTACCTATTACAAAGCCTGTTAATGCAGCTTACTGAAAACAGTTCTTATATACCCATACCTGCACCCCTATCATCATTATAGACTATTGTAACAGTTGCGACTTGTGACTCTAAGATGTATGATTCTTGCGGAATCAAATTTCATTTCTTAATGAATTCTTGCACATTTTTATTCTGACGCCTAAACCTTCCTAGGGTTGGCCCTTCCTTAATGTTAGTTGTTCTTTTTAACTAAACAAGAAAATTTTCTTTAAGCTATATTATTAATAAGATCTTTTATTTTATTTTACAATTCCGATCAAATTATATTGAGAAACTTCCAAACCAATAACGAAGTATCAATCACCTTTTGCGTGTTTAGGATAAAGACCTACATAAAAGGCTAGGATGACATAAAGCCATTTAAATACCTCTTTTTTAAATAGGAGGAATGGAAAAGGATGGATTTTCTTCTGGTAGAGGTTAATTAGTTACAAACAGAAAATTAAGAAGGGGAAGGATATTAGTTTATGTACATAGGCATTACCAAAATGTTAAAAATAACATTTTGGTCAACTGGTCTTTTCAACCTTTCTTGTAGTTTTACTTCGCCTTGTTGAAATATTTAGATTTAAATCGGTATGGTGTGTTTTTGGTTTGTACTTTGTTTAGGTTAGTTTCAGTCGCGTTCTTCAAATAAAATGACCACACATACTCTCTTAAATTAATTTGACATAATTTTAAAATTTTATGGCACCTTAATATCAGTTTGTAACAAAATAGGAAGATATTCAACCGTTCCACAGTGGACCATTATTAATTTTAATTTATTCTAATTAAATATAAAAAATTATGACCACGACTCTAAAGAGGTTTTATAACAAAAATATGCTTTACTTCCTTGCAAACATTTTAAACATTTATGTAAAGTTCATTCAAGAAACACTATAATATTCAAAGCTGTGGTTTTAGCTGTGGTTATAGTAAACCAATAAACTAGTCTAAAGTGAACGAACGCAATAAGTTAGTTGTTGAAACGCAGGGCTTTATTTCCTCTCACGTTCAATCAATTTTGTGGTATATTTCCACAGGCGTGTGACTCACTGGTCGTTTTTGTTGCGATTGGAAATTAAACTCGTGTTAAAGCAAAACAACTCTATTTTATATACTGGCGAAATTAACACATTATAACTTCTGGCGAAATTCACACATTATAACTTTTTGCACAGAGATATGCACACTTAGTACCCGTACTTAGGGTGAAACTTCCACTTTTTACATAGAAATTAGTACACTAACATTTCTACAGATTTACCACGTGGTACAAACAGTAAAATGACCGCCAATAACCAACTTAGGTTATTCCTCTTTGACGGGACGTGTTGTTAGCTTTCTTGCTCACTCAACAGTGACTTTTATTTCTTGACCAGCGCCAAATGGAGCGGCTCCAAAATACATCATTTCTTATACCTACTGTGTTACGAACGAGATCGTAAATTTGACATGTTACGCCTACTATGTTGCAACTAAACTAAACAGTCCATCTTTGGACAACTCATTTCAACTTTTAGGGCTGTTCCCCAACATTCTCCCCCACCTTGAAGCACTTGTGATTCAATTCAATTTAATCGAACATTATGTAGTACATCCCCTTTCTACACAATCTACTCTTAGAAATTAACACTCTGGTATCCGACATTATACCTAACCTAACAACGACAACCAACATTACATAAACGTTAACAGCCATGACCATCAATATGGTTGTAGACTCTACATCGTCTCATGATCTGAGTCAAATATCCCATGTTCAGAAAGAGAGCTGCGCATGTGCCACGTGCAACGCAACCATGCAGCTGTAACTATAACCATTTTTTTTTTAACTTCATAACTTATACTAAAATATTTACAATATGACCGAAGGTCACACAAACTTGTTCAGCATGACACACGATTTCATGTATCACATGCCCCTCGTATTTCCAAACACTGTCAAAGTTATCTCGACTCCGCAAATGTTCATTGTCTTTTACTGGACCCACTTGACATAATCGTACACAAGCCAATGCTCAATCGTCCACTTGAAGTCCTGTTTTGTTCTGTGAACATAATCTTGACCTAAGTGTATAAAGTCCCAAAGAAAAATAAAGTCTTTCTTTTCCTTTGTTTTCACGTAATCTGAACGTAAGTGACCCGTATCCTATTGAAACCTGTAGAATAGGTTTCACAACAATCTTAATATTAAAAAGAACCTAAAGTTCTGTACAGCCGTCCTACCCGTCCGTATTGAACAGATTGAATGTCCTATTTTTCATAACTGGCACATTTTTACCGAATCATATATTGTGTTAAATGACTTTGATATTCTTTGAAGAATATATTCGAAATTTACTTTGAAAGCTCGCTTCGAGCACTGTCATAAAATTCATTTTAAAAACTGAACACACGAGGTCCAGATAGCAAGCTCCTTTTGAGCTGCACATAAACGTTGGCATTCCGCAGCGACACCCATAACTACTTCCCTTGTAATATAAAATGATAACAGAAAAAAACTAAAAAACTGAAGAACGGTGCTTCTGAGAGACACCTCTATCATTGAACTGGCGCTACTGTGAGACACCCCTAACTTTGAGTATTGACATTGGAGTCGAATACTGCGAATGGCGCTACTGATGAGACACCCCTAAACTTTGAACTGGCGCTACTGTGAGACACCCCTAACTTTGAGTATTGACATTGGAGTCGAATACTGCGAATGGCGCTACTGATGAGACACCCCTAAACTTTGAACTGGCGCTACTGTGAGACACCCCTAACTTTGAGTATTGACATGAAGCACAAGGCGTAAATTTGCACCCCACGTCACACCCTCACAATTTTCCCGAATCCCCACCCGAAGAAGACCTGATAATTCCCCTGGACTGGGCTCAATAACCCCTTACCCGCCCCAACCCAGAGAAATGACACTTGGTAGTGATAGACAGCACTACTCGTGTCTTGTAGTGCCGAAGCCGCAAAGTAGATAGAACGAAATGGAAGAAGAAGAAGTAACAGAGTGACAGATGCTCCGCAGAGCGAAAGGTGGAACCAGATTCCCCCGGAACCCAGAACCGAAAGGGCAGTGCGCTACTGTCAGGGTAGTCCACGTCTTTAGTCTTTTGACACCAGGGACGCTCCTAGTGTGTTCTTGAAAAAGCTGCCAGAAGTTTCCAACTGTGCGAACTTATACGACGCTCCTTAAGAGCGAAGGGCCAACAAAAACGACAAAAAGAATTTAAAAATCATGTAACCGTTTAGGTTTCCCAGGGAGTCTTAGCCCTCGACCCCCAGTGAACTTAAGGCAGGCCACCACGCCAAAAAAGGACTGACACCTTGTGCAAAATAAACTAATATAAATGAAACGTACGTTGAAACTTATTATTCAACAAACTAGTAATCGAGTAGATTAAGACTTAAAATATGGCCACACGCAAGAGGTGCGGTAACCTATAATCAAAAGTAGTTTGGCTTAGTCGTGATGAAGTTCAGTATTTACATGTGCCTGGTCATAAATGAGAGGAGACACTTTTGCTATAGACCTAGTGAAAATGCTGTCAGCTGTTTTTAGTTTTACAACCCTCACGTTACCATCCTTTCCAGGATACACTTCCAGCACTCTCGCTAGCGGCCATTGCAACGGAGGTACGTTATCCTCGTGTAATAGCACCACGTCGTTTGGGACTATATTTCTGCTAACTTTTAACCATTTAGGACACTGTTGCAGACGATTGAGATAATCTACCGACCATCGTTTCCAAAAGATCTGTTGAATATTGGTACATTGTTGCCAAAATTTTAGCCTATTATCGTGGATTTCTGTCAAATCGCGCTCAGGGTATGCGGTTAAACTTTCCCCTATCAAAAAGTGCCCTTGTGTTAGATACCCGAAATCTGAAGGGTCGTTTGTCAATGGGCATAATGGTCGTGAATTTAACACCGCCTCGATTTGCGTCAAAATCGTATAAAAGTCTTCGAATGTGAATTTTGAAGTACCCATTAGTCTATAAATATGATGCTTCGTGCTTTTTACAGCAGCTTCCCACAATCCGCCCCAATGAGGAGACCTGGGGGGGATGAATTTCCACTGAATTTCATTTTGGGCGAGATATTCTAAAAAAGGCTTACAATTTTGCGCATTACTGAAAAACTTGTAAACATCGTACAATTGATTACTCGTCCCCTGAAAGTTTGTTGCATTATCGCTGTAAATAATAGTAGGATTACCTCTACGAGCGATGAAACGTTTCAACGTCATCATGAATGCTTCAGTTGACAGACCAGTCACTAGTTCGATGTGAATAGCCTTTGTTGACATACACACGAAAATTGCAATGTATGCTTTAATGTACAGCGCTTTTCGTAATCTAGACGATCTTATTAGGAATGGGCTCCCGTAATCAATTCCCACTTTCTGAAATGCACGTGCTGCTTGCACCCTATCTGTAGGAAGATCTGCCATGATCTGCTGAGCTGGAAGAGCTCTAAATCGCGTACACGTGATACAATTCCTTATAACTTGCTTCGTTTCTCTCAAACCGTTAAGTGGCCAGAACCGTAGCCTAAAATTTGACAGCACTGACTGAGCGCCAGCGTGTCCTAACCTCAAATGTTCGTACTTAAGCATGATCTTTACTGTCGCGTTATGTGAAGGCAATAAATACGGGTGCTTTTGATCAAATGATATATCCGTATTTTCAAGTCTGCCTCCCACTCTAATTAACTGGCTCGAATCCAAAAAAAGTTTAAGATGCTTCAATTGCTTATCTGAAATTATTTGATTGTTCTTTAGTTCTGAAAGTTGCTTTGGAAAACTCTGGCGTTGCAGATTTTTTACCACGAACTGGTATGACCTATCAAGCTCACCAACCGTGACAGTTGCATCCTGAATCTTATTATCTGTATTCCGAAGGTTATGTATAAACCGGAACATAAAGGCTAACATACGTATCAGACGTGAAAAGTTAGAAAACCGAGAAAAATAATTTATCCAAAAATCACAAGGTTGCTCCTGGCACACCGTTGGAAGTGCCACCTTCTTTTGCTCCGGCAGATTAGCAATATTGATCTGCTGATCATATAAACTCAAATCCAAGTTAACGTCAAGTAAGAACTTAGGCCCTTGAAACCAGAATCCTGAAGCAATTACTTCGTTTGAGAAATTTCCGCGCGACAAAATATCTGCAGGATTGTCTGCAGATTTGACATATCTTAATTTGCTGTTCTCCGTCAAACTTTGAATTAGTGAGACTCTATGAGACACGAACGTGGACCACCTCATTGGATGATCGTCACACCAAGCTAGAACGATTTTAGAATCTGACCATAAATTTATTGAGGCAAAACTCAAAATATCCTGAAAAATTGTCACAACTTTCGTTACTAATTGAACCAAAATTACCAAAGCGCAAAGCTCAAGCCTTGGCACGGATATTGTCTTGATCGGTGCTACTCTAGATTTAGATGAAACTAATGTGCTTGTTACTGAGCCATCGTCATATATAATACGGAAATACACGCACGCCCCGTACGCCACTGTACTGGCGTCTGCCAACCCATGGACTTCTATACTAGAAACCTCTTTATTGCTACACAATTTTCTTGGAATTTCCAATGACTCAAGAAGCGAAACCATATTCAGAAAAGCAGTCCACTCAGCCAGCAACTCGTCACTTGTGATTTCCGTATCCCAATCCAATTTTTTCATCCATAATTTCTGCATCAGTATTTTTCCTTTGACAACTACCGGATTGATGAGCCCTAGAGGGTCGAAACATTGTGCCAATGTTGAAAGAATCATTCGCTTAGTTACCGTTATCGGTCTTGCATCTGTAGGTATTGAAATTTTCAACACATCTTCCTCAGGACGCCACTTTAAGCCCAAAACTTTATTTGGCGCGTTGTCAAAATTTAAATCGTACTCGCTCTGCTGTTTTTCTGCTATCGACACTAGGAATTCTTTAGAATTTGAACACGATTTGTGCAACCTAAATCCAGCGTTACCTAACAAACTGTTCAACTGTGAATATAGCTGACCTAACTGCTCAAACTTTTCACACCCTGCCAAAATATCATCCACGTAACACTGCGACAGTAACGCTTGTGCTGCCACTGGATGCGTGGTTGCGCCCGAGATTGCCACTTCATTGATTGTTCTTGTGGCCGCGAATGGCGCAAAATTTGTCCCGTATGTCACTGTTTGGAGTTCCAAACACTTGAGGTCCTCATGCGGAGCCTCACGCCAAAGAATGTTCTGCAAAAAAGCATGATCTGGATTAACAGCTATTTGCCGATACATTTTCTTGATATCTGAAATTAAAACGTACTGATGATACCGAAACCTACATAAAATATCGAACAACTCAGGCTGCACCTAATACCCCTTTAGGGTGACGTCATTTAGCGAATACCCTGATGATGATTTAGCCGACGCATCGAAAACCACACGCAATTTTGTAGTAGCACTTGATTCACGAATCACACACAAGTGCGGAATAAAATACTTATTCTCATTATTTTTTGTTTTCAATGTAAGCGGCACATACTTCGCATGTCCGAGGTTCACGTATTCATCGATGAAGTGCTTGTACTCCCTGAACAGAGCAGGGTCATTTTGAAATCTTTTTTCCAACGAGGAGAACCGCTTTTCAGCCATGTTAAACGAATCACCAAGTTTCGTATACTCACCCGGAGTTTTAAACGGCATATTGACCTGAAACGAACCGTTTTCTACACGTTTTGTAGTATTAATAAAGATACTTTCTGCCAACTGATCGTCAGTTGACATTATAGGTTTTGAAGACACTTCTTCGACTGTCCAAAATTTTGTCAACAACTTATCCACGTCTTGAGTATGCAAAAAAAATGACGCACTACTTCCGCCTGCCTGCGTAGCGTGCCCTTTCACCGGCGATGTACAATGTGCAGGTACCTTCCCTGCTATAATCCACCCAAGTGTGGTATTTACCAAAGTAGGTTTGTTAGAGCCTAAAATACACTGCCCCTGGCTCAAAATCGAATAGTACACATCAGCGCCCAACAACATGTCGATATCGGATGGAATATTAAAAGTTGGATCAGCCAGCCGACTTTGTAAATTATACGGAATATCCAAAGTTTCTACTTTGATAGGGATTTGCGGCAATTTGTACGTGATACTATCCAAAATGATACACGATTTCACTGGATAACAGATATCCTGCGTTTTCGAATATATAGTAACGTTCGCCAATTTAGTACATACAAAACAGTTTTGTGAAACGCTTGAAATATTTAATTTACAATTAATAATATCACACTGTAGCCGCTCTACTAATGATTTAGTAATAAACGAGCTTTGGCTTCCATTATCCAACAATACTTTCGCTGTTATCACATCCCCATTCTTGCTTACAAGATTTATCTGCGCGGTTGCCAAGAATACGTTAGAATGTTCATTTGCCAATGCTGAAAGAGACACTGGTTTGGTGGAACTTATTTGGGCATCCCTACTTGACATACCCTGTAAATTTTGTACCCCGATATTTTGAGGACTAGGCGTCTCCGTACTCGTATTTAAACTTGACACGTTGTGTGTTCGATTCCCAGACCCGTTGTACTGCCCGGATGGCCTTAAAAACGATTGATTATTTGAACTGTTCGCGTTGTACGAGGTTTTGTCGTTATTATTCTGGGAATATCGCCCGTTTCGCACGGTACCTAAATTTGCATTTCGCGTGGAATTTTGTTGTTGTGCGGTGCCCGAACTTGCATCAGGACTACCTCTTGGCACATTTCTATGCAACGTTGAATGGTGCGATAAATTACAATATTTACATCTACTTTGTGATTTGCACTGAGCGACAGAGTGTGCACCCAGACAATTAAAACACAATCGATTGTACGATCTGTTGCCTTCCATATAATGTTAAATCCAAATATTTTTGACACGCATATGTTCTATGATCTGGAATGCCACAAATACAACAATATTGATCGCTCTGCTGTTGACTAGCAAAAACCGATACTCTGTTATTACTAGTTGTGCCTCTGGGCTGTGAACTTTGTTGTTCACTACTACTAGAAAGATTTTCGAACACTAAACACCTACGTTGTAAGAATTCAAAGAAATCTGTTAACCTTGGTAAGCTATTTAAATTACGATCCAGCTCAAATGCCTTTTTTGTGGCGTAATCTAATTTATTTTCCATAATATATACTAACAAATATTCAAGAACTTGAGTCTGAGATACCGGCAATTGTTTTAACGACTCCACTGTCTTTGTATTATTCGCTATGAACTCCCTTAAATTATTTGAATTTGGCTTAGTTAGCACCGGCGCACCTAAAATAGTTTTGAAGTGGTTATTTACCACACATGTCAAATTCTCGAATCTATTTTGCAAAATGTCAAAAGCAATCTGAAAGTTACTTCCTATTAATTCAAGAGAATCTATTAGCTTCAAAGCCTCGCCCTTGAGTGCAGATTTTAGGTACATTAACCGTTGTACATCCGAAAGAACTGCGTTCTCTATAATTAAAACTTTAAAAATTTCTGCAAAAGACCGCCAATCCGAAACACTGCCATCGAACGATGGGACCTTCAAATCTGGCAATCTAACACCCGAAGAAATATAATGTTGCCCCTGATTACTACTCATTACACTACCTTGTGCATTATCTGCGCTTAATATTTCATTAAACGCCGCCACCAAAGAATGGTATTTGCCCTCGACTTCATCCCTATCTAAATCGTCTGGATCTAAATATTCAATACTATCCTGTAAATCAGAGTACGTCCCGTACGCTTTTCTCAACGTCTCCTCTCGCGATATAACTTGGTTCAGTGCCGCTTTGTCTTTTTTATTAGTATTATACCATGTTTGAATCCTCGTGATCGCAGCCTTTGCCACCCCACGTTTTCTTTTTAACTCGCTTAATTGACTTATATTAACTGCCTCGTCTGAAGGCTCCATTTTTTATTTTTTTAATGACTTTTTGCTCTCTCACTAGCAACACAACTTACACAGAGGTGAAGTCGAACACAACACTACCTTAATGTTGGCTACCAAAGTGTAATGCTACTAACAAATCTAGAATTATCAACAACAATACTACTACAATTTCTACATGTAACGTTTTTACCTTCCGCTGTCTCTCTGTCGACACTCACTTAACTTTCACTTCACTACTTTCACTGGTTTGGAAGTCTCTTACTGCCTCTTCTTGCTAATTTTTTACTTTAATTTTACTTTCGCACTTATTCAATTTTCCAACATCCGGATTCGAAGGACCATGTTGAAACGCAGGGCTTTATTTCCTCTCACGTTCAATCAATTTTGTGGTATATTTCCACAGGCGTGTGACTCACTGGTCGTTTTTGTTGCGATTGGAAATTAAACTCGTGTTAAAGCAAAATAACTCTATTTTATATACTGGCGAAATTAACACATTATAACTTCTGGCGAAATTCACACATTATAACTTTTTGCACAGAGATATGCACACTTAGTACCCGTACTTAGGGTGTAACTTCCACTTTTTACATAGAAATTAGTACACTAACATTTCTACAGATTTACCACTTGGTACAAACAGTAAAATGACCGCCAACAACCAACTTTGGTTATTCCTCTTTGACGGGACGTGTTGTTAGCTTTCTTGCTCACTCAACAGTGACTCTTATTTCTTGACCAGCGCCAAATGGAGCGGCTCCAAAATACATCATTTCTTATACCTACTATGTTACGAACGAGATCGTAAATTTGACATGTTACGCCTACTATGTTGCAACTAAACTAAACAGTCCATCTTTGGACAACTCATTTCAACTTTTAGGGCTGTTCCCCAACATTAGTAGTATCAGAAAAATATAAATGTATATTTACTCTAACCTAAAGAAAAGCAAGTAAGAAGTATATTTAATTAAATTAGAAAACTAGTCTTGTAATAGAACTTCAATAAAAAGGTTTAAATTTATTTAAAATGCGTGTTAAAATTGTGAGCCAAGGGTGGCAGGGTAACGAGGGTACAGAGATGAAAGTGAACTTTCTCAAGTGTAATAACGCTAGTACAATAAAGAAAAGTTTTAATAATTACTTGTTTAAGGTATACTTTTTAATCAGTAATTATGTTGTATAATAATATATCGTTTAATAGCTAAACTGTTGCGAATGAGGGTTGTTTCATTTTAATGTAACGGTGAATTAACGGTGTAGCATTTCGGTGCTGCATAAAGATATTTCACCGTACTGTCATGTATGATGGTAGAGGTAAACACTTTGAATATACAGTATACAGTGAACCGGTTCCAGGTGTTCTGATTTACTGTTGAGTATTGGCCAGTTATGATATTAAATAAATAGAAAATAAACTTTCTGCTAATCAAAAGGCAATTGTTTTTACGATTTTATAGAATACAACGTATAAGTGAGGCAGTACTGTTCCAAAATAAAGAAAATAATTTCCAACAAAAAAATACCATTCAAAATATAGGGCAGCCCCTGTCGATAATGTTGTGGATATGTACTGTCTTTTTCAACTAAATACACGAAACTGCAATAAAATTGGTGATGAGCGAAAATACCTTTCAACTATGGTATGGCATGACTCATGCGGTTATTTACAGAAATAATAATAATGACGATGTTAAAGTAAAAACAAAAAAATAGTTTCAAATTAAAAAAAAAAACAATATAACAACTAAATTAACGTGTTTCTGCACAATGCTCAAAAAGTAAATTTAATAATATAGTATCATGACTGTGTAAGACATCCCTAATACAAATTTTCATTCAAAATCTATTGCACTTAGTTTCTCGTTTGGTGTCATAATAGATAAGCAATGTTCATTCTTTGTAAACACTTTTTAACTGTTTTAGTTACCAAACCTCTGTTAGTCCAACACCACAAGTATCGAAAACTTCTGCGCCAACACAGCAACCAGAATACTATTATATACCGCAAGCCATTACCAAAAATAGTTACTCTACAGAGTCCAGCAATTATTATCAACCCGCTCAACAATTGGAGTACAGTAAACAGACAGTAAAAACTGCTGCAGTACCAGACCAGCAGTCCAATATAGGAAATGATGCCTCACAGTATTCAGGGTATTACCAGGATGCTGGTCAGCAGTATAGGACTAACAATCAAAAATTGTTAACCTTTGAAAATTACCCTACGAATAAACACACCAGAGTGGTATTCAAGACAAAGTCAGGTGGGTAAAGTAACTGTAATCTTTGCTAAGTCAATAAGGTATTTTAGCTATTAGAAATTAAATGTGAAATAATGAAAATGGTCTGTGCAGTGAGAAGTTTTTGCGCGCAATTTGAAAATTGAAATAATAAATGCCGTTTTAGGTTACCTAGCGATGTCACTAAAAATATGAACACAAAAAAGACGGAAGGGGCATTACTACCGGGGTTACGAAAAATAAATTTAGTAAAAATTTTTAAAACGGTTCACCCGCAACTGTTAAAGTTATATTTCTTCTCAGAATCATTTTTGTGGGACACCTAATTATGCTAAAAATTAAAGCATTTGATATAGAAAATTATTTTATATTGTAAATGTTGTTGAATTTGAATAGCAAAGTTCCAAAACTGTTTTTATAGACAGATAGTATCACGACTGAAGAACTTGATCAGATGAGAACAGTTTTGGAATTCAGTCTTTAACTTCTCTCCTTTATTTAAAAAATTATCAGGATACCGTGCAAATACCCTATAAATTGTTTAAAACTTTATAAATATCCTTTAATGCGAATACCTAGGCATTGATTATTAAGAAGAATATTGAAAATTTAAATTGACCTACCTTCAAGCAGATTGTTCGCGTTCATGGTAAACTCGACGAATATAAAAATTAAACCTGATGTGACCGGAAACACAGCGAGTGGTATTAGCATAAAGGAATATCCCAAGTTTTCCGAAAATATATTTTTTTAAATTTATTTTTATGTGTATGCTTGCTTCGTTTCGTTCGTTCGGGATGCTCAAGTCGCTACTTGCCATATTATGTATAAAATTGTTTTTTAGGACATGTTCGTACTCCGGAACAAGATACAACCTCACCGAAGGAAATTCAGACTATAAACATTCATGTGCCAGAAAATGTTGCTAACGTTGAAGTGCAGGAAACAGAACGACCGTATCATGCTCCTGAACCATACACAGACACTATACAAGAAACCAAAGACCAAGGAAAAGAACAATCAGCTGGCGTCTATCAACAAAACGTAGAAACGGAAAAATCGATATCGCAGGATAACTACTATTTGCCCCCAGAAGCACTTCATCAGGGTTATTACAACAGTCCAGATAGTGCATCGGAAGTTATGTATAAATATCAAAACGTTAATTTCGACGACATGGCCAAATATTTTGAAAAACGCGGTGCCATGCCCAAATACTTTTTTCAGGCTTCAGAAGATACTGAAGATGTAAAAAAGGCTACGGATGACAAAACAAATTTAATGTCGGCTTATGAAGAAGCAGCTTTTCCGTCGACTAGTTCTTCGCCTGTTACGAAGAAGGTAAAAAGTAAAAAAAGAACACCAATTTAAATGTAAATTAAATTTGCCATTTTACAATGAACAAAGATTTTAAATTATGTATAAATTATTATAGTAAAGTATTATTACAGTTTGTATAAATAATATTTATTTTAAAGTGCTGTCAAGTGTATTATAAAATTTTTTTGCCTTAACGTAGGTTAGAGGCAGAAGAACATAGTTTACTAAAGACTGTTACAGAATATTAATGAGATGGCAACATATTATTATTAACTGTGGAATAAGTCCTGATATTTATGACAGAAAATAGGAGAATAGGTTTAATGTGCAATATTAAAATTTAAGTTTGTGTATATTTAACAATTTTACAATATAATACTATTTGTTATTAATTTGTGTTTTAATGTTTGAAGAAGGTAATCGTTATCGATTTAGAAAAGTATTTTATTTAAAATCTGACTCATAACACAACAGAATTTTATCCGTTTTTTTAAATAAATATTAAAAAATGTTATGTTTCTTCATAATGTGTAAGTTTGTTCAATTATAGTACGATATTATATTCCAATTGTGCAAACTCTTTACTGTCAAGGTTAAACAAAAAAGACACAGAAGCGACAAAAGGGTATCGGGGTTCTGTCTCGTTCAGTAGTACGAAATTTGATCTCGAAAGAGTACCTACTCGCGCCCATTGTTTTTTTTGTCTTCCGCAAAAACCGCAATTCCCACCTGGAAAATCGTTAACTTTTGCCCCAGGCACCGTGTGTAATAGTAACCATTAACGCACTTCCTCGTTGTTATGCAATTGGACGTTAACTACATTGATTTACGGCCCCAAAGATACATTGAGAAGCACCGCCAACCTGGATTAATCGAGGAAAGTTCCCGGTAGGTCATTTTAGTTTCCTTAATAAGCCAATGTGCAAATTCTGTAAAGAGTTTCATTTGACGTGATTGGAATAATTATCTCCGACTTTTACTCGCCGCCTACGGCTTTCTACAGTCAATTGATTGCTCAGAGCTAAAATAGTTGAGCATACGCAAACAAAGTTTGTTGTACTTAAGTGGATAAATTGTCTTTTCTTTAATAAAAACTTTTTTCAAAAATATTAAAAGTAGAAAAGTAGAATTAGATAAAAAAAAACACATCTTCTTAATTGATTTAATATTTACTAAATATTAAAAATAAACCAGAAATTTATTTTCAATGACGTATATCATTCGCGTGTGTTTTAAAGATATCCGATTTTTTAGTTCAGAAAAGAAACTGAAATGTCAAAATAGTGAAATACAATTTATTAAATAATATCGGTTACACCTCTTTTAAAGGCAAAAGGAATTTTTCGATTGAATTTGAGTTTTAATTTTTGAAGTCAAGTATTAAGTATACATTTTTGCAACTTTTCAAATTTCAATACCCAATGACGTATTACAAGGTAGCATTTGTATAATATTGGCCGTATATTTATCTATCAAAATAAACAATCTAAGGCACATATACACTATCGGACAAAAGTAGAGCAACATTTTCGAAAAATGAAAGAAATCTCGATTTTATAATATTAAATGCATGATATCGTATTTAAATACATTGTGTTTTAAATATCGAAGTAGGCTGCTGTTATCGGCGGCAACAGATTTTTCCAACAATCGAAACAAATGAACTGATATTGACGTAAACTTTCAAATACAGGATTGTAATGCGTCAAAAGTAAAGCAACATTTTAATATTTTTCTAAAAAAGAAAGGATTTAGTAAAAGTAAAGGTTAACTTATTTTTGCAGAGTTTATTTTATGTTTAATTAATATTTCTGTGCTGTATTATTCATGCCAAGAGGTATTCCACTTTCGAAAGAATTGAAGCAGAGAGTAGTGAATGCACACTTGGAAGGTACAATACAAGCCACAATTTCAAGACGGTTTGTTTTACCAAGATACAGCGTATCCAAAATAATTTCAAGTTACATTCAAAGGGGACATTTAGAGAATCTAGCGAAATCGGGAAGGCCGAGAAAAACAACAATTTGGACAGACAGACGCATTAAAAGAATTTCTCAAAACGATCCTTGGATGTCTGTACCTAGAATTATTGCTGAAATTCCCGAAATTATGGTTAGTCCACGGACAGTTCAAAGAAGGTTGGTAGACGTAAAGTTATTTAGTAGACGCCCGTCTAAAAAGCCCCTTATTTCGGCAAGAAATAGAGTGGCTAGGCTTGAATTTGCACGTCGACATTTAAATTGGACAGTAGACGAGTGGTAAAAAGTTTTATTTAGCGATGAAACGCGTTATAAAATTTGCAATTCTGATGGAATGAAGCGTGTAAGACGGCCAAACAATACAAGGTTTAATCCTAAATACGTTACACCCACAGTTGAGCATGGCAAAGGCAATGTTTTTCTATGGGGTTCTTTCTCATGGAATGGGGTGGGTCCTTTGAACTTCATTAATGACACCATGGATCGATTTGTCTATAGAAATATAATGCAAAATGCAAAATTGCCTTATGCAGAGTGGGAAATGCCGTTGCGTTATATTTTTCAACAGGATAACGATCCAAAACACTCTTCACGAATTGTTCACGAGTGGTTACAAGAAAATAACGTTCGGGTTTTGCATGGCCGGCACAATCCCCAGACCTTAACCACATTGAAAATCTATGGGAAGAAGTTGAACGTGGAATTCGTACACAATTATTTCCAAATAAACAATCATTGGTTAATAAAATCAATGAAGTTTGGACAAACCTTTCCGAAAATACTGTTCAAAAACTGATTGCCTCAATGCCGCGACGTTGTCGGCAAGTAATAAAAAATTATGGATATTCTATTAACTATTAACATAATACTTTTACCTATTGTAATTATTAAATGTGTTTAATGTTTTTTTTTTATCGTAATTTGTAAAATAAAATACTGTTGACACAATTTGTTCCTTTACCTTTGTCGCACTTCATTTCGTCGATTTTTATAATTGTAAATATTTCTCTACCATCATTTTGTTTAAAGTGTACCAAAATATTGTGAAATAATACTAATATTGCGGGGATAATATTTCATTAAAATTAGCTGGGGATCACAATCATATAATTAATTTTTTAAATTCAAAGAAATAAAAGCACTTTGGTGCTCTACTTCTGTCCAATAATGTATAACTTCTGTAATACTACGAGTATAAAAATAACAATAATGAAAAGCAAATTTAATAAGTTTGTAGGTGATATTAAAATGACAGGTTCTTATTTTCTCCCTTGTTTCCTGAAGTCTTAAGACTGTACCTAAAATTCACAAGTTGTCAGTGACTCATTTAATATCAATCACCAACTCCAGGAAGCGGCAGAATAAAAATATTGTACAAGTAAATGTTTTATATCTATATAAGGTACGTTTCCGCTTGAAAAACAGCGAACTTAAGAGGCGACGTTGTCATACAGGCTGCAATCAGCTAAATGCATTTAAAATAGCTCGGCGATTTCAATACTGGGATTCTAATCGTGGAGAAAATAAATGCGCCAACACACAGAGCCGGAATTCACATCTTGAAAGATGTGAAAATAAGCGTGCCGGCAGGGTTTCCGCAGTACTTGATTAATTTCTGTTTCATTATTAATTATTAATCCATATAGATCATGTGAGTTTTATTCAGTTTTCGTAGTGTATGGGTAGTTCACATAAATATTGTTTTGTGTGAATCTACAGTTATTAAACTTTATTAAGTGTTGTTAACTGCTTATTTTAATTGGGTAACTTATGGATATTAACAAAACTCCAACTAGTTGTACACCTACAAATCATTTTCAATTAACATTAAAAGAACGAATAATAGCAAAGAAAATTATAAAAACTCTATAGAAGTGTAATCCTTATAAGCGGCTTAAAACCGCGAGAGGCGCTGTACCAGTTTATTAGAAGATTTTGCAGCAAATAATAACCCAAGTAGCATTTATAGACACAAATTGGACACAAATTCTTTGCTGAGGAACGTTTCGAAACATTTTCGATTAAAATAATAGGATTGTGTGGAGACAAAAGACATGTGTTTCGAAACTTTTGAGACACATTTTCGAATTCATTTACTAGAAACAATTAAGAACTGTTAGTTTCGAAACATTTTCCAAACTACAGTGTCAATACATTTACGACACGCACGGAAGAAATTTTTCGAAATATTTTTGAATAAAATTATGAAATTGTGTTAAGACACATTGTTACAGTTCGAAAATTGCATTTCATAAGTTTGATTATCTCTGTTAAGTTTTCGGTTTTAAATTGTTAAAATACATATGTAGACTGTCACCTTAAACATTAATTACTAATTAAGTTACCTGTAATAGCCAAAATTTTCATTATGTTTAGTTTCAAACCTTTGTTGATGTTTATATTCCAGGAAAGTTTTGTATCTTGCAAGACATAGCCAAGTGGATTGATTTCTCTGTTCCTTGTTTGATACTACTCGCAGACAGGTTTGATTTCAAATCTTTGTTCTAATTGATTGGTAATTGATAAACTTTTCAAGTTAGCAATAGAAATAACTTCTGCCAGCTGTTTTTAAGAAAATCTTTAATAGGTCAGTGTCAGACTGACAGTTTATGGGCATTTTCACAGCCACGTCTGGTTAATTTTTGCTTGGTCGCGTGGGTTGACTTCGGTCGCCGTTAGTTTTCTATGTTATTATAAGAGGTTAGTTTCCGTAAATAGGGTCTACTAATTTTTGTCATTGTTTTGTTTTTGTAACTATGTACGTTGGAGAAAAATAAGAATCGTCCCTTTCGACCATGGACACTGAAAGTTAAAGCACGTTTGTGGAAATAGCTCCCCAAGTTTAGTTTTTTTTGGGCCTTCGTGCAGGCTAATGTAGTGCCGATAAAGCATCCACAAATGTTTTAAAAAGGGCGCGGCTTTGTAGTTTGCATATTCCTTTGGGCGGAATGCCGAATTAAAATGCTTTAATGAACTTCAACAGCGCCATTTGGTAAATTGCAACCCTCGTTAGTTATTTGAGGTAGGTTTAAACTTTAGTATCTAATTACCCTCGTTGGGTGTTATGAAAGATTTCTCTTTCATGTTGTATATCTAAAATTCGATTTTAGGTTTTTTTTTTTTTGACAATTTGCGCATTGTCTGATATACAGTGTTTTGATAAAATTTTGCGCTCATATAATGTACAGAGCTTGTGCAATGTAAACGTGTAGCGTATTTCGACGTAGCGTTAAGACGTCACAAGAGTCTCAGTAGTTCAGAACGTTAGGTAGTCTGTTATAACTACTTTTGTTGTAAATATAGAGACAATTTATGATTATAAATTATAACTATAAATATTATAAAAATAATTATAAATATTTTTGTTTCCTGGCTAAAGGCCATTTGTTTCTTCTGAATTTAACACTTGAAACTATGACATTTTAACTTATCTATGGCCGAGTGGCTAATATGCTTATTGAGTAACCACAGGTACTCGTAAGATATTGTATTATACTCTAACAGAGATTTTATGGTAAATTTAGTTAGTTGTGAGAGGTTCTTGCACAGACCTTGAGGAAATTCCTAGCCTGAGGCAATGTCCTGGATGTAGGTCTATGTGGCTGCCAGATCAGACTAAACAGTCATTTTTACAGTGTAGGCCTGACAGTTGCCGTCTTGTGCAAGACCCTTTCAAACAGGGTTTGACTTCTTGCCTACTTTTATCGGTAACTTTATAAATTTAAACCTTCAGAAATTTTATTGTCAAACCTAGTACTATCACTTTAATATTTCATTTCACTTATTTATCTTTTAACTTTAAGTATCTATTGTCCACCAAAGTAAGAGGAGCTTGCATTTATAAAACCAAGTAACCAAGGACTTAACACCACTTTAAGAATAAATATTTGTATTGGCATCTGCGAAAATTTGGCTTTTATTTTAAATAGAGTGACTTTGAGGGACTTGAGTGAATGAGAGCTTATAAAAAGCTAATGTATACCGATTGTGACATAAGTGTTTTTTTTTCTAGTTTGTTTTTTTCTGAGGCGAAACATTAGAGCCTTTAAAGGCTTTTAAGTAAAATAAAACTAAGGTGGCGCCTTCAGGATTTGACTTTAACTTACTTACATATGAGTGCTAAACCTCTCACTCAATCTAGAGGCAAAAAAGCGAACCTACCCTGAGTTCAGCTAGCAAAGGGGTGTCTGAAGAACATCCTCCAGGAAGTAGGGTTACCAGAGTAAGGGTGGATAGGTTGCCTTGTCGCAGTTTATTTTAGGTTATCCTAAGGTGAATACTGGCACCCGATTATTGGTTAGGGCGTAATTTGTTTTTTTTTATAAAATTTACTTAATTGTTTGAGGGTTTTTTTGCTATAACAACATGTGGTCCCAAATTGTAGCGACACATTTTCGAATTAAGCTAATCAAAACAAATTGGTATTCTTGTGTTTCGAAATATTTGCCAAACATTGATATCTATTTATTTACGAAACTTGTGAAGAAAACATTTTCGAAACTGCCAGAAACATTTAAATCCCGGAACAATTAATTACTATAACCTATAATTTCTACATTGGAGTTATTTTAGTTTATGATATTTTAAATCTTCTTGAATCATTTTACGTTTTTTATTTGTTATAATATTGGGAGAAAACAACAGTTTAAACATTCCTCGCGGTTTTACAAAACGCTAAAAAGGAAATAGAAAGAATTTGAAAATCAAAAGAAAAAAATTAAGCCCCAACCTGATTTTTCAATTAGTGATATCCCATTGACATCTCGATCCACGGCAACCACGGCATGTAAGTTCTTTAAAAATAAGTAGTTGTACATTTTTTAAACTATTCACTTTTACCGTAGTGCAAGAAATGAAGATGTGCGTAGTTTATGTATATCACAGAATGTAAGTACACTCAATGAAGACTAAGGTTACAATACACTATTTGACAAGTGGCAGTGTATAAGGTGACGGTATACAGAAGTTTTATGCTTTTGAGCTTACCCTTCCGCTCGACAGGATCGTAATATTTTTACTTTAGCGACGTTTGTTCCGCGTAGTTTCGATACAATATCGAAACATTCTTCATGTTTCGACACATTCTCTATTAATTATAGCCACATGATTTTCGAAACATTATCGAAATCAAATACTAGAAATTGTGTGCCGACTCCATTTTGGACCAGAATAATTCTCGCTTTCTGGAGGCCACTTTGATAAATGCATTTTTATATTATTAAAATGGACTTTAATTAACTTCCTGTTTCAATTGAAGTGTAAAAAAGTGGTTATATTAGTTCCATTTTGTTAGCTTAATCAATTGAAAAAATAATTAAATAAAATTTTAAAAATATTTAAAATTTTATTTTTTGACAAAGTATTCATTTAGTAGATGTCAATAAACTGGGAGCGTCTTAAGAATATAAAGCTAAATTACCAAATTGCACGATAAAATTTATTTCGTCATTAATTTTTGGATCTCCTTTGCAATAAACTATACAAAATAAATCTATCACTTATAGAAAATACTCTTTGGTGACAAATTCATTAGGGCGAAATTATGCTGTCTCCATTTATTGTTTACTTTGTTTTATTTTATTACAACCTAAAGGTATAATCTCTAATTATTTGTTACCCTAATGTTTCCATTTTGACAATTCACAGTTTCAACACTCAGCGCCCTCTTTATAAAATGAACTGTCAGTACTGTCACTCTAGACACATTTATAGAAACTTGTTCGAAACTTTTCGATAAAAGTTTCGATTTTGCGTCGAAACAGCGAAAGTCACAGCCTGTACCAACCACTTGGAAACACGTGCTAATGCGCCATTTAAAATGTATACGTTTCGAAAATATTTCCATACTTGTTGCCAACAATTTCCAATTTGATAGGAAACAGAAATAATAGTTTAGACACATTTACCATAATGTGTCTAAAAATGCTACTTGGGAAGAGATAAAGTTGGCTACAGTCAATGAAACAAGACACTAAAATACAATAGTTTTTCTACGATCATGAACTCATTTTTAAGAATTTATTTATCACAAAAAAACTTTCCCTACGACCACCTGTAGAAGTGAGCAAAACAGCCCTGTTTACTTTGCAAGAAAATGCTTTATATCACACTCGTGTTGAAAAGTGTATTTGAAAAGCACGTTCCAAATCCAAAAATTAATCTGAGAGATTTAGACAGATGCATATTATTATTATGGTGCCAATTTTCTTCCTTTTAAGAGGATATTATGTATCAGCTTTGGTTCAATTCAATCTACTTACTGGGAAGTGATTTAAAAAATTAATATTTTTTTAAAAATACATCAATATCAATCAAAAGAAATTTGTATGTAAGTGTATAGGAACCTTTTTACATTCTTCTGATATCCTCTATCGTGTGGTACTATGTATTGCACTTTTTTCAAGGTCACCCTGTATAACAGGGTGCGTCAGTAAGGGGTTCGTCTTTGATAGCATCCAAATTATAAGGGATATAAAAAAAAGTTTTATATAAAAGCTGTTGGGTGTATCAAAAGGCATAACGCAAAAATATTTAACAGCATACTGAGGGCCAAAAAATAAATTACCTAAACATATTTTTTTTTTATAAATACAATAAAACACCGTGTATACTTTTTAGCTATTTGATTCAGCGAATAAAGATCTATATATCCCTTTTTTCGTTTTTAAATTTTCTTGTGGCGTTGCCAAGTAATTATTTCTTTTTGGGGAATTTCACTTAATCTTAGCATGGGGCATTCAGCTTAGTTAACCAAATGTTTACCATTAGTACCTTAAGATACGCAGTTCATACCTATACTACTGTTTTTGAGGTTTCTGGTACATGGCGACTTGACAAATTCGGTAATTAAATAATATTATGTGCTATTTCGATTTTTTCAAATGGAACACCGTGCATTTATTTAACTGAAGTAGTTTAACTTTTAAACACCTTAATATTTATGGAACATGTCACTATTTAAATCTTATAGTTTTTGAAGTAATTTATCCTATGCTTCGCGAAATAGGTAAAGTTATTATTTTATTGAACACAACTAAAAGAAATTAACTAAAATATTATCTCTAGTAGTAAGAGCCGCTTTGCACACTATTTCTATGAAAAAATAAGTATCCCCCCAAAAATAAATGTAGCTTATAGTCTATTGCTTAATGCGAGAGAGTAATAAATCATTATGAACTATGAAACCCAGTGGTCTTCGCCGTATTCCATAGGTTTAGTCCAATTATTATTATTGTACCTATGAATATTGTCAGGGGTCCCAAGATCGGGTAGGTAGATAAACTACCTGTGCCTCACTGATTCAAAAATTTGAAATGTTTAGTTACTTTTCGGCAGTTGTTGGAAAACTTTGAAACGCGTTCTTCAGTTGTTCTTTTTGATTGAGAAAAATAAAATAAATAAATTTTTTTTTATTTATTTCATTACAAAAAAGAATGGAATTTTTCAGCGATATGGTGAGCACCAGCTGAGTAAGCCAAACCGTAACTTTAAAATATATAGAAAAAGGAAAAAAAATTAAATTTAAATAAATTTAATTAATAATCAAAAAGACTAATAAAAGTGGTGGTCAGAGAGCACGAGCAGCACTAGCTGTGGAGCACGCGTGCCAATTGCCCTATCTCGCGGGGAGAGGGTTTAACAAGCGCCACCAGCTTTACCACAGGAAAAGCTGGAAACCTCTAAGATGGTCGTGGAGCTAGCCCTGATCGTGCGACCTGACACCACACAAACACAAGTTAAAAAATAGGGCGGAGACGTATAAATGAAACGAGAAGAATTAAAATTGTTGCTGGCTTTATTATAAAACAAAAAAAAATATGGGGGGTTAGTATTTAAACCTGTACACTGTCACCTAGTAACATTGTGCAGATGGTGGACTTCTTCCAAGGGGTAGGAAGACGAGACGAGAGGAAGACGGTAAACAAGAAGATGGACTTCTTTGAGGGTGAAGTAAGATGACAAAAGACCCTAGTGAAAAAAAGAAAACAAAAGTCTGAGCTGAGGGCTTACTAATAAAATAGACAAAAGGAAAACTCAGGGAACTGAAGTGTCCGGTCTGTTTTCGGATTTTTTAAGGTGTCTATCAACCATACTAACAAATATTGCGCACTTTAGCAAAGTATAGTGATAACTGTGTCCTATCTTATATCCGGGTCAAACCTGGTGAGATTCTAGATGCTCTGGATACTTTAGATGAAAATAAGGGTGGTGGACCTGATAGTATTTCTCCCTATTTTATTACAAAATCTGCTTCTTCACTATCTATTCCCTTCACAATATTATTTAACTTCCTTCAACTAGGGCGAGTTTCCTGAGAAATGGAAACCAGCAAGTGTGATTCCAATTTTTAAAAGTGTTGTGGAAGATAGTGTAACAAACTATAGGCCTGTAGGCCTGTTAGTACGCTTTACATTTTTGATAAAATTATAGTATCACTTGTCCACAATATTGCAATTATTACAGTAAAACATCAGATTATTGTAGACCAACACGGCTTTTTCCCTAAAACGATCTATTGAGTCGAACCTAGTAAGCTACTCTGAACATATTCTTTCTAATCTCTACAACGTCACTTCTGGAGTTCCACAAGCCTCCCATCTGGGGCATGTACTCTCTATTATCTACTTAAATGGCATAACACAGTGCTTTTAGTCTTGTAAAATTTTACTTTATGCGGACGATATGAAGATTTTCTCCTCCATAGGAAGTACTGGTAACTGCTTGCTCCTGCAGAATGATTTGAATGAGTTTTCACTGTACTGCAAAAATAATAAACTTTTTCTAAACTTAGCTAAATGTACATTTATATTCTTTACGAGAAATTTCAGTATTTTCTCCTATGGTTACAATTTTGGCGGAATTTTACTTAAACCAGTTGACAAGATAATAGATCTAAATGTTGTATACGACAAGAAAACGATTTTCGGAGGGCACACTGATTACATCACCGCTAAATATAACAGAATGTTAGGTTTTATCATTAGATTATATAAATATGTATCATCTTCACAATATCTTAAGGGGGGACTTTGTTCAGCAAGGAATTTATCGACCACTGCAACAGACCTGAGCTGGACAGACTAGCGCGATCACACGTGCTGCAAAATACATCCTAAACACGACTTACACACTACGAGATCTTTATGATGTGGCGAGACGATCCAACTGTGTTGAAGATCGGGCTGAATTCGGCGAATTAATATACTTTTATTTATTCCGTCGGTGACTCGCCTCTCGCGTTGTTATTTAGCGGTAATTTGGTTTAATTTCGGAGGAAAAATAGGTATTGTATGCAAAAAAAATACCTGGGTTTAAAATAAGACACAATACAAATACCTAGTTAGTGGCTACATATTTAGTATACATATATGTTGTTTAACTTGTTTAGAAGGTACCTAGGTACATATTATTATTATTGTAATACATAAAATTAAAAAATAATAATTTCCATTTTTGCGTTTGCAAAAATTTAGCAGTCTCCGCACCGCGCCGCGAGGCGTAGACAATAAAATACGATCATACATTTTATATGAGTAAGATAGTAAGATGAATAATCAGTAGGGACCTAGGTACATATTATTATTATTGTAATAAATACAATTGAAACACAATTTCGACCGACATACATACAAATAACATACAAGGTTTTATACAATACATGCAATTACAATTTTTGTAATGAAGTAGAGTGGTTGCGCTAGTAAGCTGGCCGCCTCTAGAAGTTGACCAAAAATGACTTTAATCACTAATTTTAATTTTGCGCGAGTTTTGCTCTATTTCTTACATTTGCTAACTTCTTTTACTTTCTAAGAACACATAATATATCAATATTTCTTTATTATAAGTCGAACCTTACTTCCGTAAATTGGGGCGAAACATTAGGTGTTAGTCAATGTGTCTCCAAAAACAGTTTACTAAAGCCAGTGAAGATAAAACAGGGCAATCCTAAAGGTAAGTTAAACTAATTATATACTAGATAATATGTTTACCAAAGTAAGATTTTTTGGGAGAATATATGTTTACATAACTAATAACAAGTCCCAAATATATTCATCTTTATTTTTAGGTAAAAAAATAATACGCCGGTTACTGGCATTAAATTATTATAAAGTTGCTAGTGATGGGCCATCATGGCCGACTACTGGCAAAATTTTATTTATACTTTATAATTTACAAATACATATAAACAGAATCTTCCTTTGCCATCATGTACTATGATGAATCAAAAACGTACGTATCAGTAGTCGGCCGGGTCTAAAATGAATGAAAAGGTCCCAAGGGGATATTAAAGTTAGTGGCCGACCACTGGCAAAGTCATAAATTGATGATTGTGCTAGTACTCAATCAGAAGATTTGTTTGGCTATAAAAGCACTTTAGTCTAACGAAAAAATGTTTTCTTTACGTTATAGACGATGCCATGCGGGACAAAAAAAAAAGTTCCATAGATATTAGTTAGAAAAAGCTTTAGATTCTATGAGAAATAGAGCTGAAATTTTAGAAACTTGCCGAAACTATGGTATACCACGTGCAACTCTGCAGCACCGGCCCCGCAGGTCGTGTCACAAGCAATAAGCCTTTATGCATTGGCACCAGATCCATATAATATATAAGCACATAAATGGTCATCAATAATTCTACATGCCATAGAGCCGATGCCGACGTCCACCTCCCCACCGATGCTTTTAAAAAATATCTTAAATGCACAAATACCATTTCGTCCAATGTTTGGAAAACATATTACATGAGGAAGGATAAAGTACAAAATGAGAAAGAAGGAAAAGGGACGAGTTAGAACAAAAAAAAAGCAAAATGGTTAATAATACTAATAAAAAAAAAGAAAGGCCCAATGAAGGAAGCTAGATTTTAGAAGAATGCTTTGAAACAAATATAATGCTAAATCTGAAGATGAACTAGATAGCAAAGCAGAAGCCGAAGGTGCTAAGAATGTGGGATGTGACTGGTGTCCCAGGTGGTTTCACTTAGACGCTTACACGAAGGCCATATAAAGAGGTGCAAGGTCTAGACTATAACTGCGATTTTTGCGGCGAAAACTTTTTAACTTGACCTATACTTTTAAAAAATGTGCTTGCACATTTTATGTATTTTAGGTACATTTGAATGTTTTTTTTTTATATTTTTGGAAATATAATTTTTGTGTTTTTTTATAATATGTTTTTCCCCTTTTTATTGACAAAATAAAAAATGCTAGCACGGGCCCGTGTTAAATAACCATTAATATGTGACGGCCGACTTCTGGTATAGGCATGGCCGACTACTAAACAATAACTTTCTTCAGTAGTGGGGATAGGCCGGTTCTGCGCCATAAGGCCCTCCAATGTTAATTTTCGGAGGGATTTTTATGACTCATATCTCCGGAACCAATAGGCCTAGGATATTGCGCATGCGCAGTTGGGGTCTATGAAATAGGTTCTTGCGCATGACTCGAAAATGACACCTGTCACCTGTCAACTAAGAACTGTCACCTGTCAGATGTCACCTGTCAAATGTCAAAATCGACAGCTGATGTATGTCACGTGTTTATGGCGACGTCATGAGTCGTTTAAAAAAAGAACGGGGTTGATCGAGCCAATAGGGCCAAAGTTAGTATAGCTAATGCCCTAACGGCAGGGGGTGAAAGATTGCAAATACATGTCGCGTATTTAGGGTGACGTCATGAGTCGTTTACAAAAAGAACGGGGTTGATCGGGCCAATAGGGCCAAAGTTAGTATAGCTAATGCCCTAACGGCAGGGGGGTGAAAGATTGCAAATACATGTCGCGTGTTTAGGGTGACGTCATAAGTTGTTTAGAAAAGGAACGGGGTTGATTAAGTAAATAGAACCAAAGTTAACAGTCCACATGTGCGAGAAAAAAATTGTTTCGCAGATATGGGTTATATATTAAATAAAAGAAAAGACATCAAAATTATAGAAAATTATTTATTTATCTATACCTTGACTTAATAAAGGTATGCAATAGATTAATTAGTAAAATGGTACAAGATACACATATAAATACAATTAAACTAAGCACACCATGTGTTCCAGCATATCCATCCACTATTGGAGAATTGTGAGAAGCATTTTGGTTTATTAGCGTCCTCCACTCGGTTTCGCCAAAAGTCAGGTCTCTAAACTGAAACCTAACCTTATATCGTAAATCACCAACTGTTGGAGCGTTTGATTTAAAAACAGCCGTATGTCTATTATCAATTTGTTCATATGTCATTTGAAGCCATGTGTTGTTTGTAGAAAAGGGTGGGGTTCCCAACATTACCGATGCATTCAATACATTATACGGAGCGTAAACGTAAAACACATTTTGTACTAAGGCAGTCAAGAGAATATAGAATGAACTTAACGCCGCCATGACTGTAGGCAGAATGATCTAAATTCCATTCCCTAAAACCTTTATTACTTCACGAGATTGGTACCAGACGCTCATAAAAATTATAAATATTACTAGCATACAGCGTCGGTATATGAGAAACTCTTGTTTTTCTTCTCTTTTGTACACTTTATCGGTTTATTTTTTCTCAATTGGCGGCATCTCCATAAGACTTTAGCTAGCTCACAATGCTTGACATTCTTATAATGATCTTTCAAAGGATCATCTCCCACATACCAACTATCAAACTCACAATGACAAAATGAACACCTGACAATATCCAATCTCTTAGTGTAATAAAACCCTGCACTTGCCAACTCTTCAGGATTGAGCTTGCTAGGCCAATTAGCGAACGTAATTAGCCTATCTTCAAAATTACGAAGCAAACTATAACCATCATCTCCACACATTTTAGGAGATGTTCCTATCTAAAGTGTTGTAAGAATACTATGAAATAAAACCAATAAAACGGGTTAATATACATGTATTATCATTAAATATTACACATTTGTATTCTATCAAAGTCATCTAGTACCTTCTTGGGATTAAAGTGTATTAGTTCCAACATGTAAATAGCTTGTTCAGACATGTTTAAACTACAAATATTTTTAATAATCTCAAAAAAGTTTCCTTGGATGTCTTCATTAATGTTCATATAATTTAAAAAGTTATCATAAAATGCCATAAAATCTAAATTTTTTATCAGGTTCAATCTATAATTAATAATGTGACTTATACTAACAAATGAGGTTATGTCATGAGAACAGAAACATAACGTTGTATTATTACACACAAGATTTATTATTTTTTCACTCAACAACGTAACAGACGACACTGTAAAATTTTCAGTTTCAGAATCAATTCTTAATACTGTATCATCTTCAACCATTTTGGACGCGATTTCAAGAAACTCATACCACTCGAAATTGGCTAGTGATGCTGCAACTTTTTCTTCAGGTAAATTTAAAGCAGTATTTATTAACTTCACACTCGGCACCATTCCTCTAGCTACACTAAGGCCCACGATTGTCTTATTATTTCCAGCGGAATAATGCACCTCGTTCAACAGCTTTTTCTCATTCTTAATGTCTTCTCTACTTCTTGAATCTTCTTCAACAACGTATTCGCCCATGACTAAATAAGTACTGAAGCCGCCCAAGCAAATTATCTACTACACTCTGACTACCCCACTCCTGAATATTTATTAATATTAAGTTCTAGGAATAAAAGTTGGGAGAGGGCCCACCCGCTACCCATCTCGGTAAATTCTAAAGCTTTTTTAAGTAGGTTATTTTTATATAGTTCAAGCACATGTTCTAAATTAGTACTTGGATGAATCACGCTGTATCTCGAATTAAATGATTTTTTTGTTTCTTGTTCCCGCGTTGATGGTTGTAGATATACACCATAAAGTTCCATGTTCATTGATATAGCTCGATGAAGACTCAACTGATCCACCAACAAAGTTAAGATATTACTGTTCAAGTTTTCCAAAAATAGTTTTACATCGGTTAAATTATTACGTGTTGATATGTGATAGGTACTCACTCTATTCTTAAAAGCTGTTTGAATAAGTTTAATACCAGAGCCTACAATCTCCCCACAGTTTTCCTTATGTTTCGTTGTACGATTATGACCTTTAGTCACCGCACAGTGACACTGTTTGCAGTACATCTTATACTTTAATACTAGCTGATTATTACGAAATATGGTGTATTTATCCAAATGAGTCTACATAACGCTAAATTCTAGCAAACTAAACAACATCTTTTATCATGTCCACCCAGCTGTTGTGTGAATTATCAAAGCCAAGCCACTTGACAAACATTTTCTTCCCCTTTTTCCGTATAATTCTTTCAATGAGAAATACATCAGGTTGTTTAGTTTTCTGCAATTCCGCTTCATAAAATCCACCACTGATTGGCCGTCCCTGCATATCCTCCAATATGTAGGTTGTGGGATTTGTTATATTAACCTTGGAAATTTTGAAAAGCTCGGTTGTCCAATTAGGTACATAACCCTTTTCAAAGACATGTTTGGACTTACTTATACGAACAATGGTCCCAACCCCAAATTTCTGTTTCCCCACAACCTTTAGATGTGTATATACAGAGTTTAATAACTTATCCGCGTTACTCTTATTAACATCCGACGGCTTCATGCCAATCGTGTGATGTTTAGTAACATTGTATGTATTCACGATTTCCTCCAACAAATCAATCCATCGATGATTTCCATTTAAAGTAAACAGTCTAAAAAGCTTTTCTTTAATCGTACGAATTACTCGCTCTGCAATTGAAGCCTTCAAGATGCTGAAAGTGCTATAATGATGTATTTTATGCGTCTTCATAGGATTTTGAAAACTAGTATTGTAGTATTTCTTTCCATTATATGTAACTAACTTTTTCGGGATTCGCTTGGAGTGTCTAAAAATATTTTCCATCGCCTTGGTTACTTCTTGAGCAGTTTTCGTCTTTATGGGTCTTGCCCAGAGAAATTTCGAAAACGAATCGACAACAACAAGTATGTATTTATACCCCCTATTTTCGCGCGCATATTGATCGAGTTGCGCAAAATCGGATGCAAATGTATCATCTAAACCATATTGGATAAATCTACGACGTTTAAATTTCGAGCGAGCTGGGGCGTGTAACTCTTTAACAACCTGTTCTCGCGCCTTAGTGATGACGCCCTTGGGCATTTTGTTAATAAAATGAAATATTTGAAACATGTTTGACAATTTTTATACCCCTATCAACTGTATCTGCTAATTTAGTTACTTTTTCATCAAGTTTCTTCAACTCTGCAGCTAAAGGTGCAAAAGAATTTACGATTCTTACATGCATGTAACTATGTAAGAGGTCCTTGAGTTTATCGAACTCTGGTTGCACTATTTTCATGGCTTCTTGCTGGTAATTGTCAACTAATTTCAATTTAACATCAATTGCAATAAAACGATCATTAATTGTTAAAATATCTCTTGTTATTCTTGAAATACTGGTAGAAGGCTTTAGCAAACGATCATTTAAATCGCGTAATTCTGCAGATACAGCCTTCATGCGACCTTCGATGTTATTGGTAGTATCGTTAACCAGCATAACACACTCGTTTGAAGAAGCAATAATTTTCATGTAAAGAACAGAAATTTCATCATCTAAAAATTTTTTATTAACAGCATCTGTATCATCTGTTGGGGGACTGACGTTACAACGCTTATGTTCCCTAAAATTGTAATCACCATCCCTAGTGAAGGAAAGTATGGTGGGTGCTGGTAAAACTCTCGGAACCCTGTAGGGGGAAGGTAAAGAACATCCAAACTTATTCATGATTAATACTTTAATGATGCTTTTAAGGAATTACATGTTTATTTATAGAAATCAATAATTCCAAGTCTCTGCAATTCCTGCAAAATATTCTGAATCTCGTTCCAATTATTATTATTACCAACATGTTCGGAGGCTTCAAGCTTCTTCATTCGCTCAACTAGCTCATTTACATCGTCGTAATATACAAATTCCTTTGGTCTTTCGTTGTACTCCATTAATGCATTCCCAGATTTCAGTTTAGATCTTGTCACAGGCATTATACTAATAGGCGGTGTTTTGTTCGAAGAACTTCTAAGATTTCTAGCATGAAAAGATGCTGATGATTGCAACGAAGACGTTGATCCTCGTGTTGAAGATGTTAGTAGCGGTCTAATAATATTTTTATATTTTTCCGATTTGCTTCCTTTTAGTTGACCATTACTTAACCGCCTATATGCATTAGTGCGCACTAATATGTCTTTATAATGCACCTCATCATCTTTCTTACGATTGATGGGATTCTTTAAAAACAATAATTCATATAGACCCTGACTTCCTGGATAAGCGACATCGCCTACTTTAATGTCTCCATTTTGCAAAAAGTCCACCGGCAAAGAACCCATTGTCCATTTACCATTTTCAAAATTGTATGTTAGACCTTGTGAGTCATCCAAATCAGGGGAACTTATCCAATACATTTTTAAATAGTCGTGAGAAATTGGAGGATATTGACTGGTAAATTCCTCGAAAATTGCCGGATTCGTTCTCATGGTAGTTTCAAATACCTCCTTTAAATCTTGTGGGACATTCTCTTCAAACACATTATCCTCGATTTCCTCATTATCAACCAAATCT
Source organism: Polydrusus tereticollis (assembly GCA_963920685.1). Lineage (NCBI taxonomy): Eukaryota > Metazoa > Arthropoda > Insecta > Coleoptera > Curculionidae > Polydrusus > Polydrusus tereticollis. The sequence continues at coordinate 86,852,319 of OY987333.1, read as the reverse complement.
CCATAGCTAACTTCCGCTTCTCTGGGTAAAAATTGAACTTCTTCTGGTTTTGTTTTTACAATCGTCTCTGTCGGTTCAGTTTTAATCTTTGGCTTCTTGGCTCTCTTTTCCATAAGCAGTACAAGCATATTTAGCGGGGTAGTAACTGGTGTTAAAAACTTGTTAAGCGCAGCATCTTCTTCGTTTCTTTCCAGCTTTAAAGCCAAGTATTTCCTTCTTATTGTATTAGAGGCATCAATTATTCGACGTTTAACATTCTTATCATAGCTGTTAAATTGTCGAGACATTGCGACTAAATGGTCTACACTTTACAATGATGACGGTGATACTAACTACATATGATGACGTTATAGTATTATATAGGTATCGAATTTACCTCGATATCTGCCTTTATTAATGTCATTGTCTTTTACCATGACTAAAAACCCATATTTATCATTCCAACATTCAGAGCAAATGCGTTTAAACGAATCGAAAGACATGTCCGTGTTTACATGATCGCTATAAATATGTTTCAAGTTTAGCTCGTCTTGTTTAAACAAAACTAACACGTTGGCATTATCGCGAATCAACTGTTTGGGTACTTTTGAATATGTTTGCGAGAGATAGAATGAGTCGATATCATTATGACGGCCCATACAGAAATAATTTCTAATTTTATCCTGTTTCTCGCAAGCCACATCGTCAAAGATGAATACAGAGTCGGGTTGAGCAGTTGACGGGTCTATTACATCATCATTCTCACCATATGTGAAATACCCCAAACGACAATGTTTCAATGTTTCTTGGAGGAAATCATATTTTTCCTGTTGTAAAGATTTCGAATAAACGTACACATTTTGAAATTTTAAACTATTGGCATCAGTTAATAGACTCATCATTACATTGGTTTTTCCACAATTACTCGGTCCGCATATTAGCGCCCTTATGGTGTTTGGAAAAAGCTGCAAGTGTTTGTTTGTTTGTTTCTGTTTGGGCATATCGAAATTTTGAATATTTAGGTGGTGTTTTTGTTTCTGCTTCCGCATTACTATAAATACACTCTTTTCTCTTCAACAACTTTATTTGTAATGACAACGTTGCAGGGTGCAGGTGTCTTAAATAGTACCATAAATCGACTCCCGTTTGAACTTCATTTACCCGGTTATTCATATTGTGGTCCCGGCACTCGATTAAAAGAACGTTTAGCTCGAGGTGATCCCCCAGAAAATAAATTGGACGGTTTTTGTCGAGATCACGATATTGCATACTCTCAGTCTCAAGACTTGAAACAAAGACATCAGGCGGATAAAATATTTGAAAATAGAGCGTGGAAGCGCGTGAAAGCCAACAACTCCAGTTTTGGCGAAAAAACATCAGCTTGGCTAGTTACTAACGCTATGAAGGTTAAACGTAAGTTGCGGGCGGGGTGCAAAAGCTTGACTTCGATTGTGAATAAGCTTAGTAAACACGGTGCCGGTGATATAACCAAGAAAAAGACCTTGAGTAACTTACTAAAAGCAGCACGCATATCGATAAAGAAAGCCGGTGGACTTAGAAAAATTAATATACTGAGAGTTATACCACTCCCTAAGACTCCCTAAGGATCCTTCCTTTGATACCAATATTTGCCGGGCTTAGTGCTTTGGGTGCTCTCAGCGGCGGCGTAGCCGGTATCGCAAAAACCGTCAATGATGTTCAAAGTGGGAGAGACAAGCTACAAGAAGCTAAACGCCACAATGAAACGATGGAAGCCATTGCTTTAGGGAAAAAGGGTAGCGGTCTATATTTAAAGAAGTATAAATCGGGGTATGGATTATATCTAAGAAAAATGCCAAAAAACTACCACTGAAGCTGCCCAAACGTCCATTAACCGATGAAGACATCAAAAACTATACATCTCAATTAAAGATACCCAACTTTAGGGGTGTCTTTATGCGAGATTCTCTTCCAAAATCACCTAATCATACTGAGTGTTGTGTTATCAATTTAGATCGAAACGTCGGATTCGGAACACATTGGGTAGCTTATAAGAAACGCGGTGATAAAGTTGTTTATTTCGATAGTTTTGGCAATTTGAAACCACCCAAGGAATTTATAAAAGATATGAAAAATTGTAAAATTTGCTTTAATTACGATCAGTATCAGGACTTTGGATCATCCAATTATGGACATCTAGCATTAGCTTTTCTCTACAATAAATCTCTATAAAACATATCATTCAAAGTTCCTTACAACAGTCATGTCTCAGACGTTTACGCTAAAAGGTCGTTCTCACCAGCTTGAAGCACACTTTGTTCCTCCAATAGAACTTGACCCAAACTACGAATACTCTCTTGCACTTATATCGCTGAATACTTGGAATACAATCCCAAACATTGAATCAGGAAAAAACAAGATTTACTATACTGAAAATAACGTGGAAAAGATATTGAAGATACCTACGGGGTCGTACGAACTGCAGGATATCGAAACGTTTGTTCAGAATCGCATTCTTGATTCACACGCTACTTTAGAGTACTTTAGACGAACGCAATCACGTCTTTTCATTGAAACCTAATAATAATACGCTAAGGTGCGAGTTGAAAAGCCAATACGACCTAAATTTTCAGCCAGAAGATAGTATAGCAAGATTATTAGGTTTTTCTCAACGTAAACTAACAGCAGGTGTTGTGCATGAATCAGATCTACCTGTAGAAATAATACAAGTTGTTACTATACGCATAGAGTGCAATATTATTTCCGGTTCGTATTATACAAATAATCCTTCACATACCTTATACGAATTCTCTCCAACAGTCGATCCTGGCTTCAGTATAAATATCGAGACAAGAAATTTAATTTTTCTACCGGTAAGAGAAACGAGCATTTACAATATTTCCCTCACCCTATTGGATCAAGATTCGAGGCCGGTTAATTTTAGAGGTGAAGAAGTTGTAATTAGACTAGAACTTAGGCGAAATGGTTCTAGTATTTAAAAAATATTTAAACAATGGTGCTTCATTAGCAGAGTCATTCGAGCATCGAAAGCCGGAGAGATCACTCGCGTTTTCAGCTATAACTTATTTGTATTCTCGCCAAACTATCTACAGCTATCATGTCATAAAAACTTCAGGTTTTTAATCCAATACATAGTGATGAGTCAATCATTCGAGAAGAATGGCATACATACCATCCGTTTACCACTTCTTTTAACAACAATGACGTAATTAAGATTGTCATTAATCAACAAGATGTATTTTTGGATATGAGCGAAGCCCAACTCTACATTGAGGGTGTATTTAAGGAAGAAACAACTGCTGGAAAAACCGGCAATATATACAATAATGCTGGTGCATTCCTTTTCGAGTCCATATCTTATGAAGTCAATGGCAAGGAGATTGAAAAAATTAGAGATCCTGGTATCGTTAGTATGGTTAAAAGTTTGCTATGTTTAAATGACCAAGAAAGTCGTGCTTTAGAGATTGCAGGATGGAATTGGCCCAGTGGTGTACTAAAAACGTTAGAGGGCACTACAAACGAGTTTAATATACGTATTCCTCTCTCTTTCTTGCTAGGTGTTTTTGCTGATTATAAGAATGTAATTATGGGAAAACAAAAAATTAAGCTTGTACGTGCTCGACATGATGATAACTGCTATAAAAATGTTACTGCTAATGGCGATAAAAAGGCTGCCATAACTTTAAAGTCTATCGAGTTGAAAGCGACGCAATAAAATTGAGACTTTTAGATGACATTGCTAAAAATAAACCGATTTTTATCCCTTTTTGAAATTGGGAAATACACGAATTACCTGAATTAAAAACAACTAAGAAAGATATTTGGACCGTTAAAACAATGTCTGAACGTGCTCGATATGTCATTGTATTTTTTATGGACAATCGTAAGGATAATTTTAAGTCCGACTGTACATATTTAGATAATTTGAGTATCACCGATGTTAAATTGTTTCTAAATTCCGAAGTGTATCCATATGAATCGTTAAACTTAAACTTAAATAGACAGTTTACGGAAGCTTACAGGATGTACACGGAATTTCAAAAATCATATCTAGGCAAGCCGACTAGTGAACCACTAATGGATTTTGCGGCGTTTGCCAAAAGGACTCTTTTTGTAATTGATTGTTCTAAACAAAACGAGAGCATCAAGAGTGCAACAGTTGATGTCAAGTTAGAATTTCAAAGTTCTGAAAACTTTTCGAATGATGCGCGTGCCTTCTGTATCATTGTTCACGATCGTATTCTCGAGTATCAAGCTTTAACTGGTCAAGTAAGAGACCTTATGTAATCAGTTTGATTTGAGTCTTCAGACAATGAAGTTCGCTGTAGTCGATATTCAAGGATTTAACATACCTGAATTTTGCGCCAAAGAATTGGCTATTTACGATGGGAATAGTATGAAAAGTTACTTTTTTAAACCAGTTAAACCATTCGCCACCTTAAGTAAGGCTTGCAAGAAACAAGTCAAATATCTATTTGGAAATCATCATGGTATCCTTTATAATTATGGTGATACCGATTACAAGGAGCTACATAATATCATCTCCAACAATCTGATAGACGCAGACATCATTTACGTTAAAGGACGTGTTAAAGAGGAATTTTTAGTTAAAACATTTTTAGAATTAAACTGAGGGGCACCATATATTATAAACTTAGAAGACAACATTGGTGTACCAAAATTGGAGAAGGGAGATGTTGATGGTTGTAAATATCATATTTTAGATATTAATGTTTGTAGTGTTAGAAATGCCAAAGTGTTGTATCGGTATATTTATAGTCTTTTACCTTAATAAATATTAAAATTTTTCAACAAGCCAACTTTTATTTATTTCCCACGTAGCTCAAACGGTTTTGTTTACAACAGATTCATTCGACAGGGTCCGTTCAATGGATTTATTCAACAGGCCAGCAAAGTCCGTTCAACGGGTCAACAGGTCAACAGGGTCCGTGAACAGGGTGTGTTAAACAGAGCTGTTCAGGTCAACAGGGTCCGTTCAACAGGGTCTGTTTAACAGAGTCCGTTCACAACGGATCTATTTAGAATTAGGCTCTGTTTCGAAACTATCAGTTGTTCTCGAACCTATGACGAAGGTAGTTGAAGAGAAGATCCAAGATCATTTAAGTAATATTCGTGCGCTGAAGAAACGTATAAAGCTTTACGAAGACCGAAAATCTTTGGTTAAGTTACTGTCAAGACTTAATATTCAAGATGAGTGTTCAAATCAGATATGAAGTTGGAGATGAAGTTACAGTAACATTTTCTACTGCAGACGAGCGAGTTATCGTTGAGATTGCTGAAGGAGAGCTATATTTTTCCAATTATGATTTTGATGAGTTTATAACTACCTACAGCGGTGTTCATGGATACTGGCCTGAAACTACTATTATAATTGACAACTACAATTTGCGTTTCCATACATACTTCGGCAGCCGATGTTTAACATTTGAAGAAAATGAGCAATACTTGTTTTGCTGGGATGAAAGTCTTATAGATTTATTCTCTAAACACATTGAGAATTTATATAAGATGAATTGTGTTTGCTTTAAAGATTAATATACTTGAGTATTTTTGTAAGAAATGAAACTATGATTTGAAAACAAAGCATGTTTATTAAAAACGCAACAAGAACAGCTAAAATCAATAAATGTATTAAAGTATAACTAGTCTTTTATTTGGTATAAAACAACTTTACTCAACAAAAAACCCAAGCACCTAACCTAAAATAAATACCTTAGTCTAAAATAAATATCTTAACCTAAAATAAATATCCTAACCTAACAACCCCCTAGCTACCAAAGAATGTCGAGGCATAAAAAGCTGCACACATAATCAGTCTTTTCTCTCCTGTGAATCCTCATCGTACAATACCAAATCTCGATGGCCCCAAGCAAGCGTGTACTCGGAATCCGGTATAAGGAAGCGTTTGTCGTCCGCGTGTGACAACGCCACCTTATTTTTAAATTCGACATAAATATTGTGTAATTGGGAACGGAAAGTCGACATTTCGCGATATATTTTAGTACCCTCTACGTCAACCGCTTGTTTATAGTCTGTAAGCGTAAGCTCTTTTTTGGTGACGTAGTCGGGTACACCTTTGGCCTTTTTGGTCAGCTCGCCGTCTACATTTACACAATATGCCTTCGCACCGGTTCCATAGAATTCCCAAACAATTTTTCATGCATAGTCATCCTTCATACGGCCCAAGATGGATGTGTTTACAGGAACTTTGTGTGGGTTATCCTTTGGGTAGTTGGACGTATCAAATCTGTCTAAATTTTCCTTTATATCATCGAAAAAATTGTCGGTTGTAATTTGCAAGATTAACGAGTCAGTATCGGTGTAGAGCAAGACAGCCTTATCTCCGTATTTAGGTTTAATATAATCGTACAAAAAGTCATACATAATTAATTGTCTTGGAGATTTGCAAAATGGCAAACCCTGCGTAAATAGGTTTATTATATACGACTTTCTGTTTCTGCATCTGTACAGCAACCAGATTCTCGGAAAATATTGTTCGATTTTTGAAATGCGGTTTCATAGTTAACGCTTCTGCTCCCAGTCTCTTACCAATATTTTCCCAGTGGGTAACAAGTCTAACATCTACCCTTTTCTCCACGTTCTCCATCGTTTTACCAAACACGGCATTATTCATAAGTTTAAAAAAGTCTTTTTCAAACTTATTTTGAGCTTTGTTTCGCAATGCCGTGTTCATGTCTATATATTTTTTTAGCCAGGGTGATTGGTCAAAAGAAACGACGCGGTGAATTTTGGTTAATTTGAGGCCGTGATTTAGTGATTGTCGCAAATTTTGATAATGAATAACGTATTTTTCTTTTTTATTAAAATTTGGAATTAATTTGGAAATTTTTGAATTTGTCTTTGGTGGCTCGATGGATTCTGGACAAAAGGGTAGTTCGTTGTGTAAATAATGTAAATTTTCAGGATATTCCAAATCCACTTCCAAAATGTATCCGGTATTTGAATCGTTTGTAATGTTCATGTAATCTAAATTTTGAATTTCAGCCTCCTCCAACCACTTAAAATTACCAGTTGGTAAATATTGAGACATGGCCGCCCCATATAAATTGGTAGCGTCCAAGTACATGATGTAAGAGGTAGGTTTAGAAGCGTCATATTGTGGGATAAATTTGTTGTTCGCGATACCTTTCCTAATACTACACTGACTGACTCCACCCTAAACACGCGACATGTATTTGCAATCTTTCACCCCCCTGCCGTTAGGGCATTAGCTATACTAAGGTCACAATTTCATCGGGAATATATATTTTAGGGAATTTGGGGGGCCTGGGAGGTCTTTGTATACTTACTTTACATCTTCCCTGTATAGATTTTTGTACAAAATTACGCAAGTAATTTTTATCTGTTCAAAGAAATGCATTTTTGCATATAAATGATGCAATATACATTGTTGTAAATTACCAGTAGTGAATTAGCATAAATAAATCATTATCTAAACACGACTCGTGTGTAACTAATGATCTGCATAATGATGTTACATTTTTTTGCTTTTATTAATTTTAAAATTATGTATAATATTGATATCCTTGTAAATCCTAAATAACGCAAAACACCCGAAGTCACTACTTTAACTTGACTTGTGTTGATGAGCTAACTATCCAAACTTTGGTAGAAGCAACTCTAGCTTCCTAAATGATTTTAAACAATTGGTACTTTTCTATAATCGCGAATTCATATGCAATCATTCTTTAGTTAGACTGATAAGTTTTTGGTTATAATAAGATGATTTATTTTTAATACTTTGCATGGTAAAATGTTCCTTTTTATACAAAACTAATTTTAATGTACCCCTGTATGTATTGTTTGGTGCATACCTATATATTTTTTTTTTGGTAATAAAAATAACGCACGCGTCAAGGTTATTTTGTTTCGCAAAATTTTCCATCCTTTGACCTGACAATCGATTATTAAAATTCAATTAAAAGCTTGAAGGATATAATAAAATTTGAAATACAGGGGGGATCTTTAAAATACTTTTGTGATTTGGCCCGATCAGTCCCCATTCCTTTTGTAAACAACTTATTACATCACCCTAAGCAGGCGACATGTATTTGCAATCTTTCACCCCCCTGCCGTTAGGGCATTAGCTATACTAACTTTGGCCCTATTGGCCCGATCAACCCCGTTCTTTTTTTAAACGACTCATGACGTCGCCCTAAATACGTGACATACATCAGCTGTCGATTTTGACATTTGACAGGTGACAGTTCTTAATTGACAAGTGACAGGTGTCATTTTCGAGTCATGCGCAAGAACCCATTTCATAGACTCCAACTACGCATGCGCAATATCTTAGACCTATTGGTTCCGGAGATATGAGTCATAAAAATCCCTCCGAAAATTAACATTGGAGGGCCCTATGGCGCAGAACCGGCCTATCCCCACTACTTTCTTCTGAAAAAAATGACATTTTTCAGAACTTAAATATAAAATATTTACGTACTTTCTTGAGTATTTCTATCGTTTTCAATCGCTTATTTAAAAAACAAAAATTAAATGATAAAGAAGGGCCGACTACTGGCGCAATCACCCCATCCTTTGTTGGAAAACATGGTTTAATATTGTCACAAAGGGAATAATCAAAAAGAATATTTTCTCAAAATAATTCAAAACCTAAATCAATATTTCATAAATCTACTTTAGTAAAGAAACACTCAGTAAAGAAATTAACTTCCCATCATTTATTACTAAATGTATAAACACGCCAATAAAGCCGATTCATCAAGTCAGCAGGAAACAGAGGTGCTCGACCTAGGCATTGACCGTAGTACATCGTTTACCTAAAATAGATTAAAAGATACCTAGTAAAAAGAGTGCTGACTTGACGAACCGTTAAAAAGGTATAAAGCCAAATTTGATCAATGGCGAAGGGACAGTTGTTGGCCGACAAGGTAACTGATCGATTCTACCCCGATTCTCCCCTTTGCGAGACGCCGCTCGAAAGCAGCCCCACGATGGTTATTTTCAAAGTTAATCTTTTATTGTAAGTATGAAACTATAGTTTATCTCACCTATAAAGAAATGTAACCAAGGGTAATATTTAACCATAACGTAATTGAAGTGTAAAATAATTGTAATGATTTATTTGAAACAGACTAACAGTAAATAAATTAATTTGTTATTGTTATATAAAATTTAGTGTTTTATTCCGATCTTAGGTCAACGTCCCCAGTCACACCCGCAGGGCGTGACAACTTGGTGGAGGCGCCGTGTTTATATTTTTATTTTTTGCAAAATAACTGGTAAAGTAATAATAACCCTGGTTACAATTTCTTAAAGGAAAAAATTTATTTCCTTTTGGTTTTACTTTAGTGTGATTTTTAGGTATTAATTATTTCTAGGTATTAATATTGCATACTGGTCTATTCCATTTTTTTTTGGTACTTTTAAAAAATTGTTTTAAAAGATTTTCTGGTTCATTCTCGTTGTGAATTTTTTTTTTATAATATTAAGTACTTAGTATGATCATTAAATCTTAGGGCATGTTTTTTTTTAAAGAAAAAGGTTATATTATCCATAAAAAGTTTGACATAGTCCTGTCTCGTGCCAGTTCACGCTGGCGAGATTAGTACTATACAGACGTGTACCGGTAGTAATCTTACTTTGTGCCCGTTAACGCTGGCGAAGCTAAGATTGCTATCTCGATTGCTATTCTCATAAACAGTTTGACATGGTCCTGTCTCGTGCCAGTTCACGCTGGCGAGATTAGTACTATACAGACGTGTACCGGTAGTAATCTTACTTTGTGCCCGTTAACGCTGGCGAAGCTAAGATTGCTATCTCGATTGCTATTCTGTGACTGATATTAAATTCTACCTTGTGCCTAGTTCACGCTGGCGAGGTTTTAGAGTTTCTATCGGCAGCAGTATACAGATTTTTATTTCTGTGCCAGTTACCCGCTGGCGGAAATAATACACTCTGCATTAAAGGCACTTGCAAAAATCACTTTCTCCTAAGTCAAATAGTTATTTATGCACCTGAGAATAAATGGCCCGCAAAAAATTGAATAAAAATCAACGAGAACGAAAAAGACTCGAAAAAATAAATTTAGTAATCACAGATATAAAGGTACATAAGGAAACAGGCCTTCCTGTCACACCCACATTTAAAGGACCCCAACAATTTTTTCCCACTATAGTTGATGATCGCACGGCTCAGTTAATGGCAAAATTCCTTATATTATTTGGGGATGATGAACTATAAATCTGCCAAAGTTTAAACAAAAATAATTATATCCTTTTTTTTTAGAATTTTTTTTACCATTTTACAGATTATCAGTATATTATATCTTTATCACCTACTACCTATTAGCACGCAAAAATATCTTTCTAAAACCAGATGAGTGGTGACGAAAGAATCACTAGGAGTAAAGCACAGTGCAGCGCGAAAAAAGATTATCAAATCAACAAAGCGGCATTAAATTTACTTGTCAATTTTAAACCAACACACAAAAGTACCGACATTAGTCCTTTTGAACCAAATGCATCTTTGCAAAGAAGCCCTACACAGACAACCTCAGCTCCGGCTATTGAAGGGACAAAATTTACTTTTGACTTGACCATCCCCGAAACACATAACAAAAAACTAAAATCCAACCCTAACACCCCTGTAACAACTTTAACAGATAGTTCCGAGACCCCAAAACAACCCATACCTGACAACAGTTCAATAATCGTCCCACCCGAGGTAGTAGGACATTTAAGGACAAATCAGAACTCAAATAATCAAATTACTGTAACAAATAATAACATGGCAAATACAACTTTAGAAAACGCGTTCGCCGAGGCAAAAAACCCTGCTACCCCTAAATTCATTTCGCCACCAACATTTGACCCTAGCTTGGACTCTCCAGTCAACTTCTTATCAAAATATGATAAAATAGCTACTTGTAATGGCTGGAGTGACAGCCACAAAATATCCTATTTGGGAAATTTTCTGGAGGGCCCTGCTAGTTATTGGTACAATGATTATATAACTAAACCTGCAAATAAAGACAATAATTGGGCAAAAATTAGACAAGATATAATAAGTGAATTTAGCGGCGAACAACCAATGCGAAAATTAAAATTTAGATTTATTACGAGAAAACAACAAGACAACGAGGACATTAAAAAATATTACTACGACCTACTCACATTGGCATATGAACTCGACCCAAACATCAGTTTTGATTTGTTTAGGGACCATTTCGAAAATGGATTACACTCATCATACTACGAAACGTATTACTTAATGAGTTCTGCAAATATGGACTTTTCGCAACTAAAGGCACTCGTGCTTAAACTTAGTGAAATAAAAGAAAGAGCGCTAGTGGACAGGATGACGGCACAAACATCCTTGCTGTCAATTACACCACAACAAGGGGGATCAAATAGAATAAATTATAGATCTAACCAACAACATCGTGGCGTGGGATTCAGAAATAATAATTATAACCCACCACGATATACTGAAAATAGGTTCGGTCAAAGAACAGAGGGAAATCGAGGTACCAGTTTCAATCGATATAGGGCACCACAGAGAAGCAATTATAGGGGATCGAATAGAGGAAATTTCCAACCCCAAAATAGCTACAACAGAAACAGAGATAGTAGCAGAGAAAGGAATGAAAACTATATACCCAACACGAGGTGCAACGATGGCAGACCAAGGTGCCACAATTGCAATAGAGGTGGTCACTACTCTTGTGACAACCCGAGGGCCAACGGCCAGAACAGAAATAGGGACAACAGAAGAGTATCATTCTCAAGACCAAGCTCCCCAAACGACAGGGGATGACTCAATTAATTAGCCCAAATGAAGTCGTCCTCTACTCAATGGGCTTAGGTCAAAACATTCTCAAGGTAAAAGGATATGTAAATAATTTAAATATGGATATTATACTAGATACTGGGTCCAGTCAATGTGTAGTAAACAAAGAATTAGCATTAAGAATAAAACCTCTAGATAAAAGGATAAATTTAGTTACAGCAGGGGGAAATAGAATTCTACCTTTAGGAACGACTGAAGTAAAAATAAAATTAGGAAATTTATCAGGCTATGTAGTAGCCCTAGTTGTAGAAAAGCTTTCTAAGCCGTTAATTTTAGGAACCGATTTTTTGGCTAAAAATAAAGCTAAAATAGACTTTGGCCAAAAAACTGTACGATTTTATAATCAAAATAGACAAACGACATTAGTTTTTAAAGAAAATAGAGAACAAGAAGCCCAGGAGGAAGCAAGTGAAATAGAGGAGAGTACAGAGCTTGGTACACAGCTCTCTATGTTAGAAAATGAAGATGATGAAGAAAAAGTATATAAAGTATTCTCAAGTGACGACTATATTTTGAAGCCAAATATGCAAATAGAAATTAAATTGAGTACGGAAATAGAACCATTAACTTCTGAAACATTAAAAAATTTGGTATTCGTAGAAAATGACAAGTTACTAAGGCCAAGGGGTATGATTTTATTGACCTCGCCTTATATAACAGAAAATGCCTTCGTATTAAAAGCAGTGACAAAGAGTCACAACAATATTAAAATATTTAAAGGAACAACACTAGGCTACCTGAAAAAGATTGAATTGTATGACTTACAGGAAGCACCACTACTATGTGTAGAAGAAGATGAAAATGACGACGAAATAGTCACCATAAACGACCATAAAATCGACCACTTAAATAACAGCGACATCAAAACCGAATTGAAAAATCTGCTCGAAGAATATAACGACGTTTTTTCAAAGACGCCGAAATATATGGGAAAAACAGATCTAGTAGAACACAGCATAGACGTAGGTGATGCTCAACCAATCAAAACCAAGGCATACAGAGTGTCACAAAAAGAAAGGGAATTAATCGATCAGCAAATAAAAGAAATGGCAAAATACAACATAATTCGCCCTAGCAATTCCCCGTGGGCCAGTCCGGTCGTGCTAGTTAAGAAAAAATCAGGTGAAACTAGATTTTGTGTAGATTATAGGCGCCTCAATGAGGCTACTCGAAAATCGGCTTATAACATCCCTAATATTGATGATATAATAACCTATCTAGGCAATGCACGATATTTTTCATCACTGGATATGTTTTCTGAATTTTGGCAGGTAAAAATTAAAGAAGAGTCCAAACCTTACACTGCATTTCAAGCACAGGGACACGGACTATGGGAATTTAACTACATGAGCTTCGGCTTATGCAACGCTCCTAGCACATTTCAGCAATTAGCCGATACAGTGTTCAGAGATCTAAAATGGAGGGAAGTCCTAATCTATATGGACGATATAATAATATTCTTAGAAACACTAGAAGAACATCTCGAAAAACTAGAAAAAGTTTTCATGCGACTAAGAGAAGCAGGCCTAACGCTAAAACCAAGCAAATGTGAATATCTACAAGAAAGCATTAACATATTAGGGTACACCGTCTCACAAAATGGTATTTTACCGGACGAACGAAAATTGTTGGCAATTAAAGAATTCCCTATACCTAAGACTATAAAAGACATACAAAGTTTCGTAGGTCTATGTAATTACTACCGAAAATTTATAAAAAACTTTTCAATTATTGCACACCCCTTACATCAAGCAACAAAGAAAGATACAGGCTTTATATGGGAAAAAGATCAACAAGAAGCTTTTGAAGTCCTCAAAGAAAAGCTATGTACTGCACCGGTTCTAGCACACTATAACCCAACAAAAAGTTGCGAACTTAGAGTGGATGGAAGTTTAATAGGAATCGGAGCAATTCTTTTACAGGAAGGAGATGACGAACAACTACATCCAGTGGCTTATGCTAGCCGAAGTCTTTCAAAAGCCGAGAAAAACTATACAATAACAGAAATAGAGGGACTAGCAGCGATATGGGGGCTTACATACCTAAGACATCTAATTTATGGAAAACCAGTCCGGATAGTGACAGACCATCACGCACTCTGTCGGCTAAAATCTTTAAAAGATCCAACTGGGAGACTAGCAAGGTGGTCCATAAAACTGTCAGAATTTGAATACACTATTACGCACAAAAGTGGCGTAGCACACCGTGACGCAGATTGTATAAGTAGGTATCCAGTACTAGGACCTGGAGATAACAAAGAACTAAACGAAGTTCCTACGTTCCTATTAGAGCCTGACGACATGTCAAGACTACAACTCGAAGACCCAGAGGTAAAGCAACTTATACAAGCCCTAACCGACCCAAGTACTGCAACCGTAGGTACCCGAAGACGTATAAAAAATTTTAGAATGGTAGACAACGTGTTATATAAAGTTAACCACAACCAGGAAGGCAAAGATAATCTGTTAGTAGTCCCTAAGAATCTTATTGGAGAAATTATCTATAGTAACCATTCTGAACCCCTAAGTGGACACCTCGGTACTACCAAAACATTGTATAAAATTAAAAATAGGTATTATTGGGAAGGACTGCAAAAAGATGTCGAAAAATTCATTAAAGGATGCCCAGATTGTCAAGCCAGAAAAGGACAACAAAATCGTAAGCCTATAGGACTCCTACAGCCGATTCCTGTGGGAACACCATTTGAAAGGATAGGCATAGATTTGTTAGGACCATTCCGCAAAAGTAGTTCACAGAATACAATGATCGTAGTAGCTACCGACTACGCCACACGTTGGGCGGAAACAAAGGCACTACCAAGTGGCAAAGCAGGCCCAATGGCAAAATTTATTCTGGAAAACGTAATAACAAGACATGGGGCACCCAAATATCTATTAAGTGACAGAGGAAAAGTTTTCCAGTCAGAATTGGTCAACGAACTACTAAAACAAATGGGAACAATAAAACAATTTACAACAGCATACCATCCAAGCACAAACGGCTTAACTGAAAGATTCAATAAAACCTTAGCAGATATGCTCTCCATGTACACGAATACGAACCAAACAAATTGGGATCAATTTTTAAGTCACGTCACGTTCGCGTACAATACAAGTCGACAGGATACGACAAAGTTTTCTCCGTTTATGCTGGTTTATGGGAGAGAGCCAATATTACCCACAGAAGCAAACATGACCCACTCAACAGACCCACTAAATAGCGACACCATAAGAGACACTGCATTAACAGTAAGAAACAAGGCTGTTGAAAATCTAGCAAGAAAACAAGAAATAGACAAACTCAGATATGACTCCAAACATAGGCATGTAGAATATAAAGAAGGCGACCAAATAAAAGTATTCACTCCTATAAGAAAAGTGGGTAGAAGCGAGAAGCTACTTCTACGTTGGTTTGACTATGAAATTCAGAAGGGTGTATCGAAAAATAGCAAAAAGGACATAGTTTATGTCAGTAGAATCTTGCCATATTACGACCCCTGGACACCAATTCCCACCCCCGAAATTTAACCCATGTGTATATAAACCCCATATTTGTTCTTAATTTTAGTAAATAGGGACCCTGCTGTAACACAAAAATACAAAAATACTTAGCTATAAAAACATATTTAATGAGGCAATTAGCAACGGTGTAATAATAATCATAGTAAGTACATTTTAATACTAAGGTATCTAATGGCTCGGATAATAGCCATATTATCCACTTGGGATTTATATTAATATAACATTATGTAATAAATACTAAATAATTGAATCATAAAATTATCTTATGAAAAGTTCTGTTACATCTATCTATAGAAATGGAAGAATATAAAATTATAAATAATTTTTTTATTTCATGTGTAAAAAAAAAAAAAAATATTACCGACAGTAACTACTGTACTATAAAATTAAGTATACTACCTATAAAATTGAATAAATAATTATTAAGTAAATTTTTAAGGAAATAGGTACCTACTACTTATACCTATTAGATTATACAAGCATAAAAAATTTATAAATTATGGCAAATTATAACCTGCATTTCTTTACAAAATATCTAGGTACTTAAAATAAAATTGAGCTAGGTACAAAAAATATAATTAAATTTCGTTATACAAAACAAATTGTATTAAATAGGTCAGCGTCTAGACAGTCTCAGAGGTGCAAAAGGAGAAAAACTACCCAGATACAGCTATTTCAATATTTTTTTTTTATTATCAGATCACTGTCACCATTAACAAGTGGAACTATGCAGAATACTCACAGTGCTGGAGTTTTTGGAAGCCCCTCCCAGAAGCCTTTATATCTTTTCCTGTATCTAGCATATCGCATCATATGTCATTATTGCACCAAAAACAACAATTCAAATGATAATACCAATTCACCACAAAATGGCGAAGGAATCGAAATGTCGGAAATTCCTTCGTCAAACTCGCAACACAACTGTGTAAAAAGATATTCTTTGAAAATACATGAGCACAAAGATCACTTTCACTGTCTTCTGGAGAAAAGCTTAATGCACAAATTGAATGTGTAGAAATATAAATATTTCTCCTAAAAAAGGTATCGCTAAGTATGTCCTAGCACCCTTAAATAAGTTAATTTTTCTTTTTCGTCAAGCAAGTGTTTTTACCTTTTTATTTAAGTCAAGAATACAGCTAGCTACAAAAAGTAATTCTTGGATAAATATCATCGTAAATCACAGATAAGTTCCGGAACAACGACGAATAACTATGAATAATAATTAACATAACATATCCTTAGATATTATAAAAATGCTAGATTTTATATCAAGAATATAAGTACTTACAAGTATTAATTGAAGTAAATATGAAAAATATTGAACGTAGGTAGGAGACAGGGGTATACAACTCGATAGTTGATCTTCATGTATTTTCACAAATCCTACGTAATTTAACAATGCAACTAATTTATAACTTTGTAAACAAAGATTTACTCAAAGACAAATTTGGTATTGACTATAAAATTTTTTTATATTATATTATAACTTGGAGCAAACTAAAGTAATCACTACTTATATCATAGACAGTCTAAAGGACAATAAAGTCAGAATATATCACAATAATTAGTTCACTTCGAACTGTAAAGAAAGTGCAGAATCACATATTTATTTTTTTTGAAAATTGCAAACATTTCAACAAGTTCAACAGTGGAATTTGTTACATATATACGCATTTCTTGGTAGTATATGTATTTTTTTACCTAATCTTAATGCTTGTTACAAGGCAATTTAATAAAATTATTACTAGAAATTATCAATAAAAATTATTAGAAAAATATAAAAATATATCAATATCGCTATTTTTTATGCTACTAACAGTAAATAATCAATTCAAGGTAATGGAAAAATAAGTTAAGAATAGATATATAAGCTAGAAATAAGAGGCACATACTTACACTTTATTTCTTTTCATGTTATCACACACACGATGGAACGCACTTCAAAGCCTGGTTCAACCAAGGACCCATCGAAGCCATCCCAATCCAACAGTCCAGCTTGCTTGATCATTGTTGGACAGCCTGTCCCACTCAAACGCTGTGATACCTTCACAGGATACCTCTGGTTCCCAGCCAATACTTCGCACCCACAAAGTATTTGTACCAGCTCACGAGGAAGACAACTGATGCTAAAACCTCATGCCATGAATGGAGTCCTCACGCACAACAAACACTATAAGAGGACCGTCATCACGTGAACTTTCGGCACGGTTAAATGCAAGGCAGAAACGAACAACGATTATCCCAGTAATGCATATCCTAGAGGAACAACACAACAACAAAAGAAACACCTCACCGCACTGAAAACACACACATTCAGTTGCCAATGGGGATGATTTCACATGAGAACACGACAGAGATACCGACAATATCCAGCCCTGCAACGAAAACTGCTAAATTTGCAAATATTTTGAATCTGCTAATTTTGCAGCATCTGCCGCAAGCCGTTAGGTGTAAAGTTAGCTTGGATTGGCAACAAGTACATAGGTCGCAACACGACAAAGGTTGCAGCCTTGAGCAGTAGAAACGGAACCAAGGAACCAAAAAATGAAAAACTAAAGCAGTATGGAAAATGGAGGACACACTTCCAATAGTTTTGGAAAACCCACCCCAATAGTTTTGGAAAACTCACAAGCTCTACGCCTACGACAAACTAAATGCTAATAAGCAACCACAATTAGCATAGGGATAGGCTGCGAACACAAGAGGCCTTGACACAAACGTACCGGCATGGCACTTCGATAGTCGATGGACAGCCCGCGCATTCACGCTACTATTTAGCCAAGACGACAGGACCGTACCCATACACCGAATGTGTTCCATAGTGGAGTGTTTGTATAAACATTGTAAATTTTACCTTTCATTTTTTTTCTATCTTTTATTTTTGATTGCAAAATTATTGTGTCTTATTGTTATTACTCTTATTTATAAAATTAAAATAAATATTAACTAGGTACGCAGTTTATAAAAGGATTAAAGTAGAGACGTTCAACATTTTTTTTTTAATAGGTACATACGATATTAAAATTTTAACATTCGCGAACCAAAGAGAGATTTAGAATCTCTTTACTCTACTCTTTTCGAGTTTATAGCTGGGGGCCAGCTCTCGTAGGACCGGGGAATGTGTCACAAAGGGAATAATCAAAAAGAATATTTTCTCAAAATAATTCAAAACCTAAATCAATATTTCATAAATCTACTTTAGTAAAGAAACACTCAGTAAAGAAATTAACTTCCCATCATTTATTACTAAATGTATAAACACGCCAATAAAGCCGAGTCATTAAGTCAGCAGGAAACAGAGGTGTTCGACCTAGGCATTGACCGTAGTACATCGTTTACCTAAAATAGATTAAAAGATACCTAGTAAAAAGAGTGCTGACTTGACGAACCGTTAAAAAGGTATAAAGCCAAATTTGATCAATGGCGAAGGGACAGTTGTTGGCCGACAAGGTAACTGATCGATTCTACCCCGATTCTCCCCTTTGCGAGACGCCGCTCGAAAGCAGCCCCACGATGGTTATTTTCAAAGTTAATCTTTTATTGTAAGTATGAAACTATAGTTTATCTCACCTATAAGGAAATGTAACCAAGGGTAATATTTAACCATAACGTAATTGAAGTGTAAAATAATTGTAATGATTTATTTGAAACAGACTAACAGTAAATAAATTAATTTGTTATTGTTATATAAAATTTAGTGTTTTATTCCGATCTTAGGTCAACGTCCCCAGTCACACCCGCAGGGCGTGACAATATCAACACCCTGAGTTATGTCACACACTATCCAAGGATAATGCTGATTCAACATATTGTTATCTCGATGCAAGCCAAGCATCCCATTCGCTTTTAATGTTTTAATGTTCTTTTCCACATTTAGTCTAGAGTCAGATTTTATTCGAGTAACTGCTTTTATTTTAACCATTGTTAATTATAAATCGACTTATGTATTTCTAGTAAAATAAAGTTGTTTTTAAAAAGGGAC
Source organism: Polydrusus tereticollis (assembly GCA_963920685.1). Taxonomy (NCBI): domain Eukaryota; kingdom Metazoa; phylum Arthropoda; class Insecta; order Coleoptera; family Curculionidae; genus Polydrusus; species Polydrusus tereticollis. The sequence continues at coordinate 86,832,984 of OY987333.1, read as the reverse complement.
TTGCGTGATTCAATCGTATAACTGGCGCAGTCGGAACGGATTTGATAGGATTGATTGTATCGCACAAATCAATTTCGGTAACGATTAAACTGTCAAAACGAACTTTGTGATTTTTGTGACTAGTGGAGGTGATCGTGCAGAGTGGCTTTCAGGACATAGAAAACCCCATCCATAGTGGACTGAACATCTCACCATCTACCAGCCAAGGATCTCGGGAAAGGGCTCTACAAATCGACCCTTTTCGCAGAAGTGGATTGATTGGTTCCAGACAAAAATTGCTGGCCCACAACAACCCTTTTATAAGTAGAAATGAAAACGAACCAGGCAGCCCTTCTAGTTATGTAAGTGCATTTTATAAATGTCAACTGACGATTTAATTGATTCTTTAAGAAACTTAAAGATAAACCCTTCAACTGACTCTGACTCCGCTTCCTGTCCTATTGTACCGGAAGTGTCACTCGAAATAAGTAATATAATTAATCTTTTGTGTCAAAGTAGCGAGACAGCTACAAATCTTGAAAGTACCACTCTCTCTCAAGAGATTTGCTCCGCAGGACCAAACTCTAATTTAGTTTTAGAAGATAATTTAATAATACAAGCAGAAATACAAAATACTAATATGCCTAACATATTTAAGCCTGAGTATTTAAATTGTGTTCCAACTTTTGATGGTAATGCAACAGAATTAAATAGATATTTAGCAATATGTGAAACAATAATAAACAATTTTTATGATGCTAATAACCCCGCAGATTTTCAAAATATTTACTTGCTAAACTCTTTAATTGGTAAACTAACCGGCAATGCTAGACTAGTAATAAACATTCAAAACGTTACCACTTGGGCAGATCTAAAGAATACCCTTTATAGGAATTTCGCGGATCGTCGAGACGAAACCTGTCTCAATAGAGATTTAGTTATGTTAAAACAATTACCAAACGAGACACCCCAAAATTTTTATGATAAGTGTTTAGAAATATTAAACTTATTATGTAGCTTTATAGACGCGCATGACAATGCAGGTGCAGCAAACGTAAAGCGTGAACTGTATAAAAAATTAGCATTAAAAACATTTTTATCTGGACTAAGAGAACCCTTAGGGACCACCATACGCAGTATGCGTCCCGAATCTTTAACAGACGCTATTCAATATGTTATCCAAGAAGGTAATATTAGATATTTGCAATCAAACCAAACGTCTCAGTTTAAAAATAATTCAAATAGACCAAACAACAACCTGTCTGTACGTCCGACAAATTTTAATTTTAATAATCAAAATTCGCAATGGTCTCATGTCACCAAACCATTCAATACACAACCAAATAACTATCAATTTAGATCGAACTTTCCTTCTCAACCTATACAAATTAGGCAAATACAAATTAGGCAAAACCCTAATTATAGACCACAGCAAAAGTTCTTCATTAACCCGCAAGTTTTTGGAAGACCACAAAATGCTTTTAAACCCGATCCAAATAAACCATTACCTAAGCCAACACCAATGACCGTGTGTACCAGGGAAATATCGAAAGTTAAACCCAATAATAATAACAAACCTAATTATAATAATAACGCTCAACCTTCTACGTCTTATCAACAGTACCGTCCTTCACAAAACTATAGACCCCCGCAATTTGCATTCGAAGAATTGTATAATACGGAAGCTAACCCATTCTATACAGAATATAACCCAAACAACGAATATAGTTCTGAATATGTAAACCCTGACCTACCTTATGAATCTCAATATTGTGTCTGTCAAGGAAATGACGAACAATATTACGAACCACCTAATACTTCCCATCAATGTATGTCGAATGACGACAATACTGAACCGGATTTTCAGGAACCTCCGCAGGAGAACAATCAAATTTGACACCTCAAATTATTTCTCTAAATACGTCAAATACAAGTGAATTATCTTATATAATATTTCCCGAACATAACCTAAAGTTTTTGATCGATTCAGGATCAACAAAATCATTTATTGATCCAAATTTAGCCTTCAAATATTTTCCAAATTGCATCAGAGACGACCCATTTATTGTATCCACTGTTTTTCAGAAATCTGCACATAAACACAGTTCAATGATCCCTTCTTCCAAAATTTTTAAATTACCAGAAAATCTAAACTTAAAATTTTACCTTTTTAAATTTCACAATATATTCGATGGATTAATTGGTATCGATAATTTAAAAATACTACAAGCAAATTTAAATTATGACCAAGGATTTTTAATCACACCGTATACGAAAATAAAATTATCTTTTCATAAAACTCAAACAGAGCTAAATTGTATAACTATCGCACCTAGATGCCAACAAATTATTAAAGTAAAAACAACAATAAAAAACGGTGAAATAATTATTCCCCACCTTAAGATTCACAATTGCGAAATCCCACAATGTCTAACCATAGCAAAAAATGGCACAGCCATAACGTCAATTTTAAATAACACTTGTGAACCTATAACATTAGACTTTTCTGAACCCATAGAAACGGAAAGCTTTTACCTAAAAGATTTAGAAAATATTAATTTAAATAATTTTGATGAAACGCATAAACAAGTACTAGACTTTTCTCAAATTCGAACAGACCACTTGAACGCGGAAGAAAAGAATTCCATTTTGTCATTATGTAAAAAATTTTCAGATATATTCTATCAAGAGGGCACCCCTCTTACCTCTACGCACAAAATTAAACACCATATTAGGACTAGTGACGAAACACCCATTTATACTAAAAGCTATAGGTACCCGTTTGTTCATAAACAAGAAGTAGAAAGCCAAATCAATAAAATGTTAAACCAAAATATAATTAGACCCTCTAGTTCGCCATGGTCTTCTCCAATTTGGGTAGTACCGAAAAAGTTAGATGCTTCAGGCAAGCAAAAATGGCGAGTAGTAATCGACTACCGTCGCCTTAATGAAAAAAGTTTAGATGACCGTTACCCATTACCTAATATCGTTGATCTGTTAGATAAATTAGGCAAGTGTCAATATTTTACCACCCTAGACTTAGCTAGCGGATTTCATCAAATCGAGATGAGCGAACCCGATATTTCAAAGACAGCATTTAGCACTGAGAACGGACACTATGAGTTCCTGCGCATGCCCTTTGGCTTAAAAGGAGCACCGGCATCATTTCAACGCGTTATGGACAATATACTGCGCGGAATAACTAACGAAATGTGCGCCGTCTATCTGGACGACATTATTGTTTTTTCAAGTTCCCTTCAGGAACATATCGTAAAATTAACTGAAGTATTTAATCGACTCAGAGAATCAAATTTCAAAATCCAATTAGACAAATCAGAATTTTTACGGAAAGAGGTAGCATACCTAGGTCACGTCGTGACGCCCGAAGGAGTGAAACCGAACCCCGACAAAATTGTCGCGATTAAAAAATTCCCCTTACCTAGCACAACAAAACAAATAAAAGGATTTCTAGGCCTTTTAGGTTATTATAGACGCTTCATTAATAACTTTGCTAAAATAACCAAACCCTTGACGAAATGTCTAAAGAAAAACGCTAAAATCGAACACAACGAAGAATTCATAAATTGTTTTGAAAAATGTAAAAGCCTTTTGATCAATGAACCGATATTACAATATCCCGACTTTGAAAAACCATTTAACCTAACTTGTGACGCGAGTAATGTAGCACTCGGATGTGTTTTAAGTCAAGGACCCATAGGTCAAGATTTACCCATTGCGTACGCATCACGTACACTAAACGATTCGGAAAGAAACTACTCAACAATTGAAAAAGAATGCCTTTGTTTAGTTTGGGCAACTAAATATTTCAGACCATATTTATATGGGCGGAAATTTAATATAATTACGGATCATAAGCCACTGCAATGGCTCTTTTCATTGAAAGACCCTTCTTCCAAATTAGTACGCTGGCGCATTAAACTCGAAGAATTCGATTATAAAGTCATTTACAAAAAAGGTAAATTAAATACTAACGCCGACGCGTTATCGCGAATCGAAATTCACACTAAAGAAACAAAAGATAATTTTGATTTAGGTGACTATACAAACCAAGTGACACAATTTACCTTGCCAAACGACCCAACTACATCTAATAATATAATTAAAACACCTACAGAGAACGATAACGAAAATATAGATCAAATGTCTACACTTGTCCAAGTTGACGACCGATCAGCTGACGATGACGTCACAATTCACTCGAACGATGAAGAAAACCCTATTGTAGGCATACCAATCGTAGAAACCCACGTAAATTATGGCGCTAATCAAATAATCATACAAGATGTATTGCATTCACCCGCGAGACCAAGAACAAAAATATTATTTGAAAAGAAACGTAGAATAACTATTCAAATTTCTAAAAATAATTTTGAACAAGACATAATAAATTTTGTAAAAGAAAATATCATCCCAGATAAGCAATATTACCTATACTTCGAAAATCTTAATACATACGAACCTTTTTGTGAAGTAGTTAGGAAAAATTTTAAATGGCCCTCAATCAAATTTAAACGTTGCCTAGTAAAACTTGTCGATGTAGTAGAAAAACAAGATATACCGGAAATAATAAAAAATTACCACGAAGGTAAATCCAACCATAGAGGCATAGACGAAACAGAACAAAAAATAAAAAATAAATATTACTGGCCAAATTTGAAAAACTCTATACAAACCTTTATCAATGATTGTGAAATATGTCAAGTAAGTAAATACGACAGACACCCTGTCAAAATACAAATGAACATTACACCAACAGCAATAAAACCATTCGAAATAATTCATTTAGATACTTATACTTTCGAACAGACAAAATTCTTAACAATAATAGATAGCTTTTCAAAGTATACCCAAGCATATCCCCTAACATCTCTAGTCTCTACTGAAATCGTAGATAATCTTTTATTCTACTTCTCACATCATAAAATACCACAACAAATAATCGTTGACAATGGTACCGAGTTTAAAAATACAGTAGTTACAGAATTATTACAACTGCATAAAATAAAAATTCATTTTACTTCTCCTAATCACCCACAATCCAACGGACAAATAGAACGAATACGTTCGACACTTTCAGAACATATCAGATTACTTAATAATCAAAAATTTAATAAAACACCGATCACCCAAAAAATGATTTACGCAATTTTAGCATATAATAATACAATACATTCCTCAACGAAGCTTAAACCCACCGATATTATTAATGGTCATTTAACTAACGATAACCCTTTTGATATAAATATAGAACAGTTATTACTTAGCGATTATATAAGCGATCATAAGGAAAGAACTAAACTACTATATTCCCAAATCAACGAGAAATTAATATCGAACAAGGAAAAAATTATCGGAAAAATTAATGAAAATCGTGAATCCCCAGAAATATTTACACCCGATCAAAACGTTTACTTGAAAAAGCATATTCGACAGAAAAATGCCGATAAATTCGAGAAACCAACTAAATTAGTTTCTATTAATACGAAATGTAAAACTGCAAAAACAAATCTTAAAGAAAAAGTCCACCTAAGTAATATTAAACGCCCACTTAGGGAACGGTACAGCTTCACTAACTAGAACTTTATCTCTCTTTTCAGCTTACTTCGACTTACATTCGGATACGAAGAAAAGATTACGATAAGAAAATTAACTGATAACCCCGGTATAATTCCCTTTAAATTAGGAACAACTAAAGTGCAAGAATATACTTACACACTTATTCATTATTACGATATTAATCCAATAATTATTGAAATTAATAAATTACATATAAAATCTAAAAATATATCGATGACGATTAGTGGTCACCCAGAATATGAACGCGATGCTTCAAATTATCTAAAAATATTAAAATTAATACAAGATAGAGTTGAAACAAAAATAAAGGAAATAATTCCACACCCAGACCGCATTAAACGAGGTTTAATTAACGCATTAGGCTCCATCTTTAAATCTATATCAGGTAATTTAGACGCCTCTGACGGAGAGCGATATGAAAAACTTATTGCCGAATTGCAAAATAACCAAAGGAGATTGGCTACAAATATTTTGAAAGAGAATTCGATATCTTTAAGTATCATAAAAAAAATTCAATGATACTATTCAACAAATTAGTCACAATGAAAAACTGTTGGAATCCAAATTAAACCAAATAGGCTTATTCGTGCAAAAAATTACTTATAGAGAAAACGCAAATATTATTAAAGATGTTTTAAATCAAATAATAAACGTCTACGAAATAATAGACTCCACCTTACAGGATATAGAAAATTCGATTGCTTTTGCTAAGCTTAAAGTTATGCATCCTAGCATTGTAAAAACCGAAGATCTTTATTATGAATTATTAAAAACCCAAAAACAAGTAGGCCTTAAACGTATGCCTTTAGAAGTCACAATCGAAAATACTTTAAATTTTGAAAATATAATAAATCTAGAATGTTTTATTTTAAATAATAGGATAACATATCTATTGTACATCCCGATAGTATATCCCGAACAATTTGATTATTTACACCTCTATTCCATTCCTATCCTTAGAAAGAGTCTGTTTAAGGTAATAATACCGCGAAACAAATTTTTGATTAAAAACAAACTGCACTACGCATACCAAAGTAAAGAATGCCGAAAAATCAAGGACCAGTCCTATATCTGTAATAAAATGGATCTTCAAGAAATTTCAGCAAATAGCCCATGCACCGTCAAACTTTTAGAGTCACCAAAAGCCACCTCCACTTGCAAACAAATCGAAGCAAAAATCACTCAACCGATCTGTAAACAACTGGATATCGCCAATCAATGGATTTGTATCTTACCTAAGGAAGACATTGTCAAATTAACCTGTAATCAACAGAAAGAAAGCAAAAAGCTGTATGGTACCTACCTGTTCCAAATCCCGAATGGATGCCAAATTAATGTCAATCAAGAATCAATAATCAATAATCAAAGGCAAATCGCAAACAGCAGCCAACCCATACTGTTTCCTGATTTCGATGACGAAACCAACGTCCTACCAACCCTAAACCTTAGTTTCCACATCCAAGATGTTAAATTGGACGGACTTTACGAATTAGAAAACCAAATTCAGGAAAATCAAGCCGACCTGTTCTTCAGCAATATTTCTGAATCACCCAGTATATGGACAATACTAATTTACATAATCTTAGTAATTGGTATTGTATACTTCTGCTATAAGAAGAAATGGTATTTTAAACTGAAGCCAAGACGCAAGTCAGCCGACGAAAAAGAAGCCTTGGAACTTCAAGACGTTCAACTACCCCGTTAGCCGTGAAGTTGAATCTTCGAGGGGAGGAGTTATGTCACACCCTATCCAAGGATAATGCTGATTCAACATATTGTTATCTCGATGCAAGCCAAGCATCCCATTCGCTTTTAATGTTTTAATGTTCTTTTCCACATTTAGTCCAGAGTCAGATTTTATTCGAGTAACTGCTTTTATTTTAACCATTGGTAATTATAAATCGACTTATGTATTTCTAGTAAAATAAAGTTGTTTTTAAAAAGGGACTTGCGTGATTCAATCGTATAACTGGCGCAGTCGGAACGGATTTGATAGGATTGATTGTATCGCACAAATCAATTTCGGTAACGATTAAACTGTCAAAACGAACTTTGTGATTTTTGTGACTAGTGGAGGTGATCGTGCAGAGTGGCTTTCAGGACATAGAAAACCCCATCCATAGTGGACTGAACATCTTACCATCTACCAGCCAAGGACTTATGTATTTCTAGTAAAATAAAGTTGTTTTTAAAAAGGGACTTGCGTGATTCAATCGTATAACTCCTGCGTACTAGCGTAAAAGTAAATATTAAAGTAATATATATTATAAACTTAACAAAAAGAACATGTCCGCAGAAGGAATCGACTCCGAGTCTCTTAGGTTACAGTCCTTAGGTATTCTAACAACTAGGCCATCTAAGATGCGCTAACATTTGTAGAATAGGTTGATATTTCTAGTTCGCCAAATAATACTATAATACTATGTAGCAACATGCGAGGATGCTATAACTATAAAAATAATTTATTTTATCTATTAAAAGAAATCTCATGTGATCCAATACCACATATTATGGCATACTGTTGGATTTATATTTAACAGGATCTTAGCTGCCCCAAAAATACGCTATAAATAACTATAAATAATCCGTTACATTTTACCTGCTATGTAAAAAATTAACGTGAAATCATAAATAGCCTAAAAAGCATAAATATCAAAAAAAGTCGTTTTAGCACCCGTCTGCTAAAAATAAGATCGCTACGTAACTGTTCTTTTTACGCGCTTGGCTTTATTTTATTGAACCTTTCCACCTCTACACCTTTATTTTAGATCTAACAGTTAAAAGCAAAACGAATAGCTATACAATACGTCTTCTATAATAAATGCAGATATTCTGTTATCGTCACCGACAATACAAAAAAAAAACATAAAATATTGCCTAAAATCCAAACCCAAAATTACTTCTAGTTTAACCGAAATATCCTTTTCCCCAGTGTATTGTAAGTATGTTTCGCCATCGCTTATTTCACGTCGGCCGACAATAAATAAAGCTTTGTATAGGCCACTTCTAATACATTTTAAACTTATGTTACCTGAAACATGCTCCGCGCGTTACACGATAACGGACTTATTACGAAATCGCAATGTCTCAATTTTTAGAATAGTAAAGATAAGACATGGAAGTTGTACAGGGTGTCCAGTTTTCGTATGTTTTACGGGTTATCTGCGTTATCAGTAAAGATAGAAGGTTGCGGTTTTCGCGGCACCCTGTTACTTTTTTGACAAACAAACGATGCCATCAACAGAATTTTCATAGCCCCCTTAGTTTTTTAGATACGGGATGATTTTGAAAATTTTGCATTTTGGGATTGTATTGTACCTTGGTTGCGCTGCAACTTATCAAATAGATAAAAAATGAACTGGTTAGTTTTTTTCACGTAGAATCCAGTGGCTTAGTCAGATTTTTTTCTATGTTTAATTGTTTTCGAGAAAAAAAACACACTTTCATTTTTTTAAATGGGACACCCTATATATTTTTAGCTATTATAATTCAGTTTATCACAAGCTTTTCAAAAATATATAATACTTTATAGCTGTTTCCAATGTGAAGCTAAAAATTTACATTTTTTTAAACGGCACACCGTATAAATTTTAAACAATTGTCACAAGCTTCTCACAAATATAAAACAGTAGTTTTAGAAGTATATACCTAAAACAATAACTTTTATAAATATATAAATAACAATTAACTCAGTTGTGTTATACGTTCAAAAATTAAAAGCTACAATTTGATGATTTAGGAAACTGTCTCATAAATATTGCTCAAACTGTTCTCCATTATGCCTAAGACATGTTTCACACATTGTTTTGATTCGCCTCAGTGCATTTAAAATAATAAAAAACCGTGCCTGTAACTCCCTAAAGGCTCTTTCAAAGGCTTCTCTTAAATCTGCCATCGTTTGGTACTGAACGGTGTAAATTTTATTTTTTAGGTAGCCCCACAAAAAAAATCCAAAACCGTTAAATCGGGTGACATGGGTGGCCATCGTACAGGTCCATGTGTTCCAATCCAGCGGCCAGGAAAACTATTGTTAATATATGCTCTTACAATTTGAGCATTGTGAGCGGGAGCTCTGTCATGTTGCAAATATAAGCTATTAAGACGAGCTAGGGGCACATTCTCTACTATTTCGGGCACAATGTTTTCCAAAATTTCTAAATATTTATTTGCAGTAAGACCGCCTTCAAATATATTATATAAAATTTTACTTCCCAGTATGAAGCATGAAACGCTAAACCCAAATCTGCTTTGCCGTTCCCGTGGAAATATAACATGTTGATTTTCCTGGCACCACAACCTAGTATTTTGCCGATTAAATATACCGGCACTGGTAAAATGACTCTCATCAGACCATATAATCGTTCTTTCAAAATGATTTTCTCTATTTACATTTTGTAAATACCAATTACAAAACTCTACGCGGCGCTCTGCGTCACCGAGATGTAAGTTTTGTACGACATGAAATTTGTATGGCTAAACTTGTGTTTTTTTAGAATAGTTTGAACCCTTGATTTTGTAACACCGACAGAACCTTCCACTGTTCTACAAAAACTACTCTGATTTGTTTCAATTGAAGCCAAAACGTTTACTTCATCAATGTCCTGGTATTCCTTATTGTAAATACTAGGTCGGGGTTTGAAAAATGAACCGACTTCAATTAAGTTTGATTTCATTTTTAAAAATATTCTTTCATCTGGCTGTCTTCTTTCTGGGATTCTGCGAATATTACGTTTTTATAAATTTTAAAATATGATGAAAAATATAAAAAGATGCCCATGCCTGTTAAAATAAACTTCTAATGCTTCATCCGAATTTTCGTTACACTGAATAATATAACAAACGAACATATCGTACTTTTCATAATTCTCGAATTTTGCATTCGCAGCCATTATTAAGAAAAAACTGCTATTTATCGAAACTGAATAGAAATAAAGAATAAAAAAAATGCAAGTTTGCTCTTTTTCTCGAAAACAATTAAACATAGAAAAAATCTGACTAAGCCACTGGATTCTACGTGAAAAAAAAACTAATAAGTTCATTTCTTACCTTTTTGATAAGTTGCAGCGTAACCGAGGTGTCCCAAAACGCAAAATTTTCAAAATCACCCCGTATCTAAAAAACTAAGGGGGCTATGAAAATACTGTTGATGGCATCGTTTGTTTCTCAAAAAAGTAACATAGTGCCGCGAAAACCGCAACCTTCTATCTTTACTAATAACGCAGATAACCCGTAAAACATACGAAAACTGGACATCCTGTACGGTATATAGCGATTTTTTTGAAAAAAACAATATTAACAACGATATTAACCTTCGAACAATGGCTAAAAATACCTACCTTGAGTGACAACTTTTTCATAAATTTTATCATTTTTTTCAAAAAATCGCTATGTACCTTACAAATATAAACATTTCTTTACTTAAATTTAATTTGTCCCGACATGTATTTCAAATAGCCTTTCCAGGATATTACATTAACAAAACGGTGTTAATCATCCTATAAATTTACGGATTGTTTCCCCTTAACAGTTTGTATTATGTATTCGTCTATAGCTTTGCTTCTGTTTTCTGGCCACCGCAATATGCCGTATATAAGGACAGATTTGAAAGTATTCAGAATAAGTTCTTAAGATTGTTAAATTTTAAAATAAATGGCGCTTTTGATCTTCATGCTAACTTGATAAACCATCGCGAAACTTTTCATTTTCATAGTCTAGATGCTCGGCGCAGTAATTCCGATGTCTGTTTTCTTCAAAGTTATAAACAGTAAAATCGATGCTCCAAATTTTTTATCAATCATTTATTTTAATATCCCTTCACGTACCATACGTAACATGTAGGTACCTATTTTTCAACAATCTTTGTAGAATGAACTGAGGGAAACACTCGCCTTTGAATCGAATTACTTCTATTTACAACACTGACTTATTTAATGGATCCTTGTTAACTTTTTAGAGAATAATAATATTTATATAATAATATAATAATTACACCTAATTCGTGGTTGCCACACTTGCGCCTTTGCATGTAGGCATCCTCACTTGGGCGTATGGCCTTTAGGCATCCTATTTGTGCTTAAATAAATAAATATCGATATACCAAAATATCGATATTATTTTCTAAATATCGTTATTCGATATATCAATAAAAATATCGTTATTCGATGTATCAATAAAAATATCGTTATTCGATATGGCAATAAAAATATCATAGTAGAGGAAATTAAAGTAGTACTTGTTATATTTCACAATATATTTCAGTTTCCTGACATGTGTTTCAGCCCTTGCGGGTCATTATCAAAGGCATTGTAAGACAGTTAAAAATTCTACATGCCATTAAAATAAAAATTGACAGATGAGAAAGGTTATTTTGGTCCTTAATTTACAGGTATTGGCCAAAGGTACAACTAAATTACAGGTGTGATTATAGAGGTATTTACATCTAAGTAATAAAATTAGGAAAATGATACTGTGTATAATAATTATGGGTTTTTTTTGTTGGTAATTATAGACATTTATAATAATTATTTTAATAAAAATATCGTTATTCGATATATCAATAAAAATCTCGTTATATCGAATTTTTGTCCACCCCAAGATTTCTGATACGATTCTTGAAAGGTAACCCAGATACAAAGTCAACGTGAATAAAAAATAGACCTGTGAAGTTCTAACATGCAGTGTTAACCTTTAGGAAAATTGAATATTATGGTGATCACGAGGAAAAACGCTTTTATTATCGAAAGTTGCGTTGGTAGGAGGGTTGAAGACCAGTAGATTCATTCCACACTGGGCGCTGCGCCGTTTAGGATTTTCAATCAGAATTTCCACACATAGTTAAAGATTTCGAGCAGTTTGGCCAAGTTTTAACTAGATCTGTGGCTTTGTTTAAAGAAACAGGAAGTGTGAATAGAAAGTAAGACAGTGGGAAACCGATAGTTTGCACTGCACAAAGATTTCCTAATCGGCGAGATACCATCATCAAGTTTAGCATTTCGACACTCTTAAACTCACCACACTGCATCTTAATAAAACTCGCCATTCGAAATGCTCCGGAAATCACTCAGTAAATAGGCTGTATAGACCTTATTTCACTGTTGAACAGAACACCAAGATCACTTACAGTTCCCCAGAGAATAGTTATGTGATTTGAATGAAAATGTCTGAAGGGAAAAAGCAAGCTTGGAAAGAGATAGTTGAGTAATATAGAAAAAGACACACTCACAGATCTCTCATTATAGTATCTTGCTTTTCACTTAAAGGTGAAACCATGAACAGTAGTTCCTCAAATGTCTCTGTGTCCACTTACAAAAAGTCTTTGAAGTCAATTGATTCTAGTCTCTTTAATAATATTTATGTATTTTAGCATAATTTGGTTAATCCTTATTGTATGAGGTCTCAGCAAGTGGCTAGAGAACATAGTTCACACATATACATATTTATGTCATATTATGATTACCACTTGTCAAGTAGTATTCTTTTTTAATTTATTGTGTTTATAGTAATATACGGTATTTTACACTTCAGATTGCTAGAAACTTCTGGAAGATGGCGCTACGTATACTGTAGTGCCTTGGCAGAACAATATTATGGCTATAGGGTGTTTCGATTTTCCAATGGTAGGTATGCTCGCTTGTCATGCTTGCCCTGTACTCATGATACAACTACAGAAGATATGATATCGCGCAGGTGGGCGTGTCTTTCGTGACGTCAGGCAGTGATAAAAGGCGGCCATATTCCTGTTGTTTACATACGGTTTTGGTGTACGAGTCGGTCTTTTTTAAATTATAAATGTCCTTTAACCTTTAATTATAAAAAATGAGATGTGCGGTATTTGGTTGTAAGGTTGATAATCAGTGTAAGAGTTTTACGCCTGGTATAAAATTTTTTAGTTTCCCAAAGGACAAGGAATTGCAAGCTGTTTGGAAGTATGTGTGTAAACGCAAGGATAAGTTTTGAAGTTTATTATTAAAAATGCCCGTGTTTGCTCGAAATATTTCAGTGACGATGATTATGCACGTAATTTAAAACACGAATTGTTGGGATATACACCTAACAGTTATTGGTCCCTAAGAAGAAACGCGATACCATAAAAAAAATATATTTTTTAAGAAAGAGTTGAATGTGTATTAGCGTTTGATATACATTGTTTGTTTTCGCTGTTAACTATTTCAATAAAAGATGACTATTTTGTAAAGTAAAGTGTCTTATTTTATCTAAAAGCTATAAAAAGCTATCATAAATTTTCTATATCTAAATAACTATTTGGTTTATATAAATTTACAGTAGGCTCTAGAAACGGTAATTTATGAATGCATTTTATGGCTTTATTTTGCAATTCAAACTAATTGAATCGAATATCTCAAACAAAGAGAAATAATAGTTATTTATGGTACAAGTGTGTTATGTTATATGTAAGTCACGCTGGGAAATGGAATGGTTAGCCCTTGAGGCCGTAGGCCTTAAGGGCTAATTCCCAAGTGACTTATATGACTTAACCCACGAGTGCCATACAAAATTTTATCCAACACTTGATAGATATTATTAAAAAATAGAAAATTATATTGTTTCAATGTAAACTGAAAAACGCTGTATTACATTATAATTGACATGTTTTTGAATAAAAAATTTGACACGTAAAAGTAGGCTAAGGTGATTTTTGTTGTTATGGAATTAATTAACAATAAAAATTTGAAGGTAGTAAATAAAATTATTATTTTTGCGACTCTCCAGGGTAGTTTTTCAAAATATGGAAGAAACTTCAGCCGAAATTCAAAAAGAAGCGAACCTTGCGTGTTCATGTTTATTTATTATTCCCCACAAGCCAAGAGACAGTTATGACAAAGCCTAATATGAATGCATATTTTACCACAACCCACCAGTGAGTTATAATCATAACCCAATAGTGTGTTATGAATAATAACTCACTATTGTGTTATTTGTTACTTTACTTGTCTAAAATCACATAAATAATAATTCTATAACTAGCAGACGTTGGATAAATACATTAAGTAGACTATAAAATTATTAATTATTAACCCTTTTTAAAATTTTTGTCATTTACAATTCACAATAATTTATAACGAAACAATTGCTTCTTATTTTAAAAATAGGTAAATTTTGTAAATTTTTAAGGAATTTATTCCAAATTGAATATTAATTCATGTGTGTTTGTGTATATTACAAATTATTTTTTGTTGTTTTAATGTCTTGTGGTATATTGCTGTTGAGAAATAAATTATTATTTTGAAAAAAATGCAGATGTTTCTTGACAAACATTTCCGACTCAATATCCTATATTCCACATTATCATTATACATATTTATTTCTTGTACTCAGTCCATGATTATTGGTTTCTTTACGGTACATAAGGTATCTATAACGAATATCTAATAGTTCGGCCTCTTTAAAAAACATGTTTTAATATTACAATTACAACTACTACTCTTCCACGTCTACCCCCTTTTAAAATTTAATGGAAATTTAATAAAAATTTCATATAAATTCTCCTTTTAGTACCGTAAACTTAACGTTGCCATATAGTTCGCGCGTTAAATTCAAAAAATAGCTCACAGCGTGACGTCACGAGCCACCGCGCACGCCGTTAGTATCATATCTTCTGTAGTTGTATCATGTCCTGTACTGACGAAAACCAATTTCGAGAGTTCGAAACCGGTCTACAGGTATCAGCAGCGTAGCATCCTATTATTGGAAATAAAGATTTATTCCTTTCTTTCCCGGTAGTTTCTGCAATCTGAATTTGTATTATGGTACTAACAGTGTTAGTCAAAATACGCCAAATTTTGCTATATAATTCAGCGCTCGTTGAGCATGTAGCACAGAGAATAACTGTTTTAGCATAATTTGGTTAATCCTTATTGTATAAGGTCTCAGCAAGTGGCTAGAGAACAAAAGTTCTCACATATATACATATTTATGTGACTGTTGCTTAGGTGCATCTGATTTTGGATAGGTATAGTAAATTTAATGTCCTGCCCACCAGTATTTTAAGTAAATTACACAGCCTCAAAATTGATTCAAAATTTATTAGCCTCACAATTTACAGCTATTGGCGATACCTACCTAAGTATACTTGCGATTAAAAACAACAATACATTTTTTAAGTAAATTATTTTTATTTTTATCTAAGAAATGAAAAATAGCCTTGGCCTATTTAAACACTAATGCCGGGGACACATTGTTCTGACGTGTTGTGTTGTGATATGATATGATGCGGTAGTTTGTGACGAGTCGTAAAACATTTTGTTGTGATGCATTATGGCGAAAATAGACGAATTTTAACCCTAACTAAAAAAAAATTACTGTAGAAATGATCTGTTGGTTGTGTTTGTAAACGATCTTACGCATAAAAATGTATTATTCGATCAGTCATTTGCAATGTTTTACCGGGGTACTTTTTAAAATATTTTATTATTAATAATTCTTAGTTTTAAATTATTTATTGGCCACCCTTAAAATGTACATATTGACCTATTTCAATAATTAAAAACCTGTGAGCATATATATTACAGTTATTGGCTATTATTAGCGACCAATAACTAAAAATTGCAAATTTTTTGTATTAGTTGTTGGTCACCTTCAAATTAAAAATGAATGCTTCAAATTTTACATCCTACAGACAAAAAATCGATTATTAAATATTGAATTAGCATTTAAAAAGACCTACCAACAAAGTTTTGACATAAATCTAGTGTTTAAAACTTATTTTTTGAAGAAATATCAGTAGGAAACACAGAATAATAAACACATGTTTACTCAACTTGACGCCATTATAAAATAAAGCAACTGTTTTATTTCTAATTTTGACAGCCCATGGACAGATGATGCCAAACTTATTTTAAAATTGCTAACCAAATTATATATTAGTCGCATATTATTTGACCACTTGTCTAAGTTGACTAAGTTGCCGTTTTATTTGATCAAGTTAAGCTGCGTTGACACGGGTCAAGTGAATTGATCAACTCACTTGAATTCAAGTGACTTGAACGCTTGAAAAGGTTTACACGATTTAATTGACATGAAGGCATTTCAGTAGAAAAAGATAGCGCGGAGAGAGATTCATCGCGTTATTTTACAAAAGATATTGTCAATAAAACTGTTCGACGTAAAAGAAGATTTTGGTGTAGAGAATGGATTAAACGGAGAAGTGAACTAGGGGCATCGGCAAGGTTAATTCAAGAACTAAAAGATGAAGAACCAGAAGATTATAAAAATTTTTTTAGAATGACTGAGGAGCAGTTTAACTTTCTACTGGAAAGAGTAATGCGACCAAAACTAACAAAAACTAACACTTTCATGCGAGAAGCGATTTCTCCTAAATTAAAATTACAAATAACACTTCGGTACTTAGCAACCGCTGACTCTTTCAAAAGTTTGGAATTTCTTTATCGAGTACCAAAAAGCACAATATCACGTTTTATCCCTGACACCCTGGAATCAATTTCTGATGCATTACAAGAATTCATGAAGGTAAGATTAAAGTAAAAATGTATTTATTTTATATTATTTTGATAGGTAGGTATTTTTACATTTCAAAATTTGAATCATAATCGAGTATGGAAGTGACAGCTTGAGATAAAATATCACTGCGACCCTGATTTGAAGACGTTTGGTTACTTTCCTCCTCTATCTCTGAATAGCCTTCGCCGTAACCATAACTTGGTGGTGGTGAATTAAAAAAATCATTACTTTCACCATGACTCGCTGTTCCTGAACTAATAAAATCGTGACTGTTTGTTGGTGGTGAACTCAAGTATGAAGACTTTAAAGTTGAAGGTTTATTAAAAATGACCTTGGCATTATTTTTCTTTTCTTTTAAATCTTGTATTCTTGCCTTTGATAGGATGTTGTTAATTTGCGCTTGGACATCAATTGCTCTCTCCAGGTCCATAGAGCGAAGCTGTGATGCTATGCACCTTCCATAGGTGTCAAACTCATCTTCTGTTATAGCCTGTGCGCTATTTTTGCAAATATTTTCGTTACGGCGGCAGTAACGTCATCAGTAGGAGTTTCCTTTTTAGTTCTTTTTTGAGAGCGTTGCACGTTAGACCTTGGTGTACTCTCGGCAATGCTGTCGGGGGGCTCAGGTGTGCTTGGCATATTTTGCGGAGACAAATGATCTTCATCATCTGGCGATTGAGTTTGGCTGTCCTGAAACAAATTTAAAAATACCTCTAGAAATCTGTCAATTCCAAATTTTTATATATGTTTTTAGTGGATTAAAAATAACAATTAACATATACCTGACTATATATAAGCTTTCTTATTTTTTAGGTTCCTAACACGGAAGCATAATGGAGAAAAATAGAAAGAGGATTCTCGACCAAATGGAATTTTCCGCAGTGCATCGGGGCACTGGATGGGAAGCACATTTTAATAAGAAATCCCTTAAACGCAGTCTCAGATTTCTTCAATTATAAAGGAACATATAGTGTCGTTTTATTGGCACTGGTAGATGCAGATTATTGCTTCACCTACGTAAATATGGGAGCTCAAGGAAGAGCTTCAGATGGAACTATTTTTAATGAAAGCTCTCTTTACCAAAAATTAGAAAATTCCCAACTGAATATGCCTTCAAAATCTGTTATTGTCGCGGATGATGCTTTTTCGTTAAAACCCTATTTAATGAAGCCATATGCAAGAGAAAATTTAACAATGCAGCAAAAAATCTTTGATTACCGTTTGAGCAGGGCCAGACGAATTTCGGAAAATGCATTTGGCATATTGGTGGCAAAATTTAGAATATTTGAACGCCCTATTGTACTTGCTGCTGCAAAAGCAACATCAGTTGCGAAAGCAACAACTGTCTTGCACAACTTCAGCTTCTAGTTACCTTATTAACCCGGGGTTAGTAGATATGGAAGATCTGGACAGAGGAGTAGTTATACCTGGTACGTGGCGAAATTTACAATCAGCAATGACCTCGCTGGGCCAACAGGGTAGAAATAATTATACACAAAATGCTTCTAGCATTCGAGATCAATATGACCATTATTTTAACACTATCGGCGCAGTACCGTGGCAAGCAAATATGATAGTTTAAATAATCACATGTATTGTTTATTTATTTTTTAAATATACGTACTTATATTATTTTATATAAATCCTTTATTTAGTCAAGACTTATATTATTATTCAGCTAAAGTTTAATGCATTTAGGTTAATTACAATAAAACAAAGAACATGAATTCAATTTAGTTTAGTTTCTGTGGTATTTGACATAAATTGCATGTCAAATATCACAGAAACTAACATAAAGGCATTAAAACTTTAGCTAGTAAATATATTTAATACTTACCAGGTTGTCACAAGTTTCTCGTAAAGTCACTGTGTTTCTGAGAAAACCATCAGCTGTTTTAAACCATGCACATCAGGGTACATATATATCATGTGTACCTGAATCACTCTTTGCACTCTGTTTTATTTTTCTCACTTCTGCAGCGTAGGTGGTTCTAATACTTTTTATGCGATTCTTCGCATCCACCGTAGTCATGGAAACGCCATTTTGGCGCATTTCTTCTATAACTTTGATAACCGCATTTGCCCTTAAATCTCTATTCCTATATTCTAAAGTTTTTGCGTTCCACAAGCATGGATGTTTTTGATAAGCTAATATAAATTTCTTGAATTTGTCGACTTAAACGAAAAAGTTGAACCTTGTTCAACTGGCGTTCCTTTCAAGTGAAATAAATCAAGTCAGATGAATTGGTGGTTTACACGTTCAAAAAGCGTTCAAGTCACTTGAATTCAAGTGAGTTGATCAACTCACTTGACCCGTGTCAACGCAGCTTTAAGCTGGGGTTCACTTGAAAGCGGCACCGTTATATACCCACTTGGCAAGAAAGCGTGAATTTCATGTATACTTTTACGTCAGACTGAAAAACGTTAGAATACGAATAAACGTGTTTTCAATGTATAAAACACGCTTAATGTTACGGTGTTCTGACGTTGGTAAAAATAACATTACTAATTTTAACGTTTTTATAACGTATTATATTATGGTACAATTCTGCGTCTTTGTAACATATTTTTAACTTATAGAACTAAATTTTTCCTCAAGAAAGTAGCGTATTATTTCATACATTATTATTTGGATACTTATAAATAAACAACAAAACATTCAAGTTATGAACTTTTATTTTTTTCAGTTCGCCTTAGGTTACCGTATACAATTTACGAATTTTAACTTATTCTAATTTAAAATCTAGTAGCTATATAGTATAAGTTTTCATTTTTTTTTATTCTTCAAACGGTTCGCGGCATACCTGAAGTGGTCCATTATTATTTTTTCCATCGAGTACTCAGTGGTTTCTCCAAACTGAACTTGCGCTATTACTAAATTAAAAACGAAACATTTTTTAAATATTATTCCAACAACCTAATTACACGAGATATTACATTACATAAGAAACATATTCAGGGGTCCACAATAGTAGAGAACTACAATAATCATTTTTTGTAACTTTAAAAGGCTGGTATTTTTGTTACATTAAAGGGATCCTTTTAGCATTTTTTTTGTAATGACAATAACATTCACGAGACGCCATTTTGCCCTTCAAGCGTTTGTGGTAAAGAACAAAAGAAGTCGCGAAATATATAAAGAATAAACAACAGTTATTTCATAAAGACTAAACCATAAAATTAAGAACAACTTACGCTTACAATAAACGAAAACTCACAAAACTTAAAAGAGATTCGATGCTATCCAAAATTTTCACCAACTGCTCCTTCCACTATACACTCACAACACAACGTCAAACGTCTATGAGAGACGTGACAATCGCCGATCGCTGGGTTTTAGGCGCGAAATTTAAAAATGTTAAGATAAAGTGAAAAATAGGTTACTTATTTCGACGTTATAAAACATAACGCAAATTGAATGTTTTATAAGTAACGTTACTTTAATTTACATAAAATTAATGTAAAAATGTAACACAAATTACAACGTGAACAAAAATTACATTAAAATAACAGTATTAAAAAAAAATCACGTTTTTAAAACGAAGTTTTTGGTAAAGGGAAATAACATTACCATTTTCACGTAAAAATAACGTTTTTTTTTCAAAATATGTCAAGTGGGTAGCGGTCGTCAAAATACGGTGAATTACGACACAACAAAAGCTGCTGTGCTATTTAAATACAAGTAGTTTCCAACAGAGCGTTACGTAAAATAACATCGTGACGTAATACAGCGCTGCCGTCATATTCAAAGCGGTATTAGTGTGACAGTGGGATCAACGTTTTTTAATCTAAGTTGAGTTAAATTCATATGCGCCTTCTTCTGCACGTTTTATATATAACTACAATTCTTCCTCTCGCCGTTTAACCTCTTCTTCATCTCCATCTAACAAGCGCAAGATTTAAGTCATCCATATTATTATGTATAAAAAATTCGGCACCGTTTCACTTTCGTCATTTTCCTGACTTTACACCTGACGCCACCGCTTGCCGTATTTTTCCACCGCTGTCTGACATGATTCACCGGATTTTGACGACCGATATATCTCTTTCAGGGGCAGAGAATTGTGCTAAATAAAAGTCCTAGTGGGGCAAGGGGAAATGTTTTATTATTGTAGCTTTTTTTATATGTTAACTCATTCGTAGGCTTAAGGTTAGTTAGAATATAAAAATATTAAAAAAAATTAAAAAAAAAACAACATGTCAAAAAATACAGGGTGGTACATTTTAAGTACCACTGCCCACAAGGGGCATACTACATTTTATTGGGAGGTGTGGAAATTTGCGAAGCAGGTTTTATATTTTCCCAAGCAAAGGGGAACTTTGCAAATGGTACATATCCAATTTGTGCGTATTTGATTTTTAGATGTACTGCACCTTGCGCAACGACGTCTCGTATTTCGTTGTGGCTGATGAGCACTTTCTGTGAGCCGTACTTCATCCGGAATATATGGTTTTGACTTTTTTATAGCAATTGGCTCTTCATTGATATTAGTCGTGACTTTCCTTTCTCTAACAATTTGGTGTGCAATTAAGCCCTGTGATATACCTCGCCTAAAATCTTTCATACTCATTTTGGACAAGTCTAACTCCTTGTACAAAACATATGCGTTTACAACTGCGGCATCTAGAAGATAGAAGAAAATTCTATGCCACCATTTTCGCGATTTTCTGTTTACTTTATATTGATTCAGGTTTTGGTCAAATTTGTCTACGAAATTCATATTTTTGTTGTAATCTGCAAGGGCCGCTGGACAAGCAACTTTCGTTATAGTACCATCTTTCTCTTTTCTGTTGACTTCTTCTGTATCTAATAGATTATGAAAATTTGATAGCATAAAAACACTGCGTTTATCACGCCATTTCAAAGCTAAAATGCTAGAATCACTAATATGGCTATCAAAGTCTCCCCTCTTTAGTCCTTTGTCCGGTTTAAATGTGGGTAAATTCTTCCTATTGGGATTTACAGTGCCGCACGCATGAATTTTTTTTTGTTTTAGATCTTCTAAGAGTTCGATTCCAGTAAAAAAATTGTCAAAATAAACAACGTGTTCTTTATTCTCTAATCCGTTTAAAGGTTGTTTGACAACCCTAGCGCCCAACTGTTTTTCTGGATCTGCAGATTTACCAGTATAGATGTCAAACTTTTGGCAATACCCATTTTTATTTGCGAGCATCCATACCTTATACCCTCTTTTAATGGGTTTGTTGGGCATGAATTGTTTTAACGAACTTCTACCCTTGAACTTAATCATGGATTCGTCAATGGAGAGTTCTTTAGTGGGATTCATATATTTTTCAAACTTATTACCTAAATCATTTAAAAGTGGTCGAAGTTTATAAAGTTTATCAAAGTTTGGTTGTCCTTTTTTGGGCATTAGTACATTATCGTTAAGATGCAGGTTCGCCAGAAGCCAACTAAAACGTTTCACAGGCATCAGGGAGCTAATGTATTCATCATGTAGGTCTGGAGCTGAGCTCCAGTAATCTCGGTAACTTGGAGAGCGTTTAATCCCCATTAGTAAATTTATACCAAGAAATATTTTCATTTCTTCACTGTTTGTCGGCCTATGTTTACTAGAAGCCTGCTGTGCAAATAAATTCGTTTGAAACACGATATTCTGTAAAACTTCGCCATCATAAAATAATTCAAAAAGTTTGCAAGGTGTAGGATCCTCCAATTCTTCTACAATAGACGAAATGCCTTCTTTAGATGTAAAATCAGCTGGACGTGTTGGTATAACCGGATTAGACCAATCAGGAGGTTTTCTTGCAAGAGGATGATGATTTTGAGGCCTCAATCTATTTGCTAACTGATTCAAGGGTAGATAGTACTCAGGATCGCTATCTGAATCGCTCAAAACCAAAGGAACTTCATTCACTACAGGCAATTCTTCTTCATCAGATCCACTCACTACAGATTCCAGGTCAGATGGAATATCCTCAACTTCAACATTATTCTCCAATTCTCGGCAGAACTCATCATAGCTCATACCAACCAATCGGAATGGCAACGAATCTTTATTTTGAAGCTGTAAAAAAATACTTGGTACAAAAACAAATATTACACAAACGGGCGGTGGTACAATTAGTGAACCACAACAAAAAACTAAGAAAAAAATAAACGAGAAATACCTATGTGTGTTAATTGTCAAAAGATAATAGTCTGCAGGTAGTAGCAAACTATTACAAGCAAAAACGACTTAAAATTTAAAGTATTTTACTTACATTCATTATTTGCAGATCGAAAGCCGTCAAAATCAACTATCGTTTATAACAAACATAACCTACTGCGACCTAATGCCAATTATTACGAACTAACAGCGGGGCACCTTTCTATTGTCTCATAGGCAACTTATAATACACCGGTACACAAATTAATCCGTCGCCCGTTACGGTAAAAAACATTTTGTAAGTGGTATACTTTGTGTACCAACGCCCCACTACGCGTCTTTTTTTCTGGGTACATTTTACGTACCACTGTCCCTGAAAGAGATATGACGATGACGCTATGTAGGAAGCAGTAGCTCAGTCAAATTTCCTCCTTCCTTACCAGTTTTGGCTGATTTATTTGACAACTGTCAATTTGGCATAGACCCGCAAAATTGTCGTTTAATTTGCAATTCACTCAAGATGTTTCTTCAATTCAAGTTAGCTTAGCTCTGAAAATCAAAAAATATCAGAAATATCTATCAATCTCAATCTATCTCTATCTATCGTCAATATTTCTTTTTGAAATCAGTTTTGCTTTACAACTGTTTGTCTAGACAGTCGATTTTCTTAGAATTTGACAAACTTATTACTAATATTATTATATTTGTTTTTCCAAAACTTGATAAAAATCCTTTTTTTGTCAAAAGGCCTTAGTGACCCTTGACCTATAGATAATACCCCTACACTTTTCTGTTTAAAGTTTTTTTATAAATTATTTTAGTATTGAAAGATTCGTGTTAAATCAGGGAAAAAAAACATTGAACATCAGTGATAAAGTAATTACTCTGTCAAATTTCAAGAAGATCGGCTATCTAACAAGAAAGATATAAAGCAAAATTACTTTCAAAGAACAAATTTTGACAACCTGTAATTGCGATATTTTTGAGATTTTGCTAAAATGTTATCCGAACTAGCACTATTATTTTTTCGAGCAGAATTGTCCCACAAGTCTTTTTTCCATTATTTCCGGGCACACTGTATATACAACAAAGTAAAATAAAACTATCATGCCAAGTACCTTTTATTACTATTGAATATTATTAGGAAATATAGTAATCTACGAGTATAATACATGCTTCTTCTTATAAGTGATAAGAAATTGTCATTTAATTGGTGAAGTTATCCACTGGTGTTAATAAAAAGCATCAAGTACGAATACGTTGCCTTAAGGATCTAAAATAAAGCAGGTAAGGTTACATAGAATATTATCTATTATATTATTTAGTTTTATACTGTGGATAATTTGTAGACTATATTGCGGTTTTAACCTAAGAGGCTACTATTTGGTATATTAACCTTTTCAAAAATGTCCAATTTACAATGTTCTTACGCGCATATAAAAGGTATTCCAATAAGAGTTTCCGTATGTTGGTATTAAATTCGACCATCGCTGGAGTACCGTTCGCATATTTGTGGCTCTGCTCCTAAAAGTACCCTGAGAATGCTAGATTCCATTTAAAGAAGAGGTTGCCGGCTTGATTTCACTTGATTCAGCTTGATTTCACCAAGCGGTGCATGGTAGAAATTTCGGTTTTGAAGTAAAAATAAATGGGGCATTCAATTTAAAATAACGAAACGACTATGTGTAGCGCAAAACTGGGAAATCTGGCAACAGTGCCGATATCATTTTTCAATTCCGCATGCCGAGGGACCTCTAACTGCCGAATTTTTTAAGCGCAGCTTTAGCGGTTGTGAAGATATTTAAGCGTTCCAGTACTTTTGACTGAAAATGCGGTGTTATCATATCTCAGCAACTAGTAAAGATAAAATTTTAAAAAATTAGGATCTTGCTAAGCTTGAGACGTCCAATTCATTGGTGTAAAAATAAATGGGGCATTCAATTTAAAATAACGAAACGACTATGTGTAGCGCAGTACTGGGAAATCTGGCAAGAGTGCCGATATCATTTTTTAATTCCGCATGCCGAGAAACCTCTAACTGCCGAGTTTTTTAAGCGCAGCTTTAGCGGTTTTGAAGATATTTAAGCGTTCCAGTACTTTTGACTGAAATTGCGGTGTTGTCATATCTCAGCAACTAGTAGAGATAAAATTTTAAAAAATTAGGATCTTGCTAAGCCTGAGACGTCCAATTCATTGGAGTAAAAATAAATGGGACATTCAGTTTAAAATAACGAAACGACTATGAGTGGCGCTAAACTGGGAAATCTGGCAACAGTGCCGATATCATTTTTCAATTAGGCACTAGCTACTACGTCATAAATCACATAACCCCACTTTCGATGGGGGGACAAACAAACGATTTTTACATTTATTTACGTGCTATTTTAATTGATTTTAGCAGCAAAATCATAATAAATTATAGTGGTTTCTTTTTTGGACGTGTTACAAGTATCCCTGAAGATAAAAAAAAAAAGGTTCAAAGTGATTTGAAAGTGAAAATAATTGTGTAAAATAAAGTTAAAAGTGATAGTGTGAACTCCTAGATATTGCAGTTTTTACTATTTTTTGCAAGTTTTTTTGATATTATTAGTGTTATACAAGTACCTACTTCCTCTAGTTTTTCAAAGATTGTAAAGTGTGGACTAAAGGCAAGGTTACTGTTATTTTTTTTTCTACTATTTTAGTTGATTTCTAGAATGGTGAAGTTTTGTTCCGTTGCTAAGTGTGGAAACCGCTCAAATAGGGAGAAAGTAAGATTTTTTCGCTTCCCATCAGTCCAGGATAAACAGAGGAAAGTTTCTCAAGAGAGAATCAACAGACAGAGGCGCTGGGTGGCTGCCCTTCACCGAGATGATTTTCCAGATGAGAAAATTAAAAATGCTTTTATATGCTCGATTCATTTTTGCACAGGTTGGTTTAATTTAGCATGTAAGTAATATAACCCGAGATATAACCATTGTTTTGTTTGTTTAACAAAACTGATCATTATAACATTATAGGAGAGCCAAATAGTTATCCAGACCACCCAGACTATGTCCCTTCTCAACACATGGGATACCAAAGCAGTTTGCCAAGAAAAAATGTGCTGAGGTTTGAACGAAATATGAAAAGGAGGTTACAACACAAGACTCCTAAAAACATAGCTGTACCTGAATCAGCTTTCTCTGCAGTGAGACACCATCTAATAAAATCGCTTCTTTTTTTTTGAGTTTGTAGTTAGTGTTAATGCCACAAGAATTTTTTTTACAGGAGTCGCTTGCTCTAATTATTTATGCTTTAACATTGCAACTTCAACCCTGTTTGTTTTATAGGTCCTAGTCCCTGAAGAGGAAAATGCAGAAGTCCCTCAAGATCCAGTTAATCTTGATAAATCAAGTCAAACTGATCTTAATGTTAGCCTTCTTGAAACCGAGCTGTCAAACTTACAAAAGGAAATTCTGGAAATGAGAAAAAATATGTCTAGCTTGTCCTTTACAGAAGAGAGTTTAGTAGGGAACAACAAAAAAACATTGTTTTTAACAGGAGTTCCCAGTTATGAATGCCTAAAAATAATTTACAATTTAGTTGAACCATTTATAACGAGTCATTTAAATACAATTTCTGAGAAGTTCCAAAATTTTCTAATAACTTTGATGAGGTTAAGACTTGGCATTAGTTTTTGATTTTTATCATATATTTTTAACTGTAGTGAGCACTTAATATCTCGAATTTTTTTTTCAACATTGCATGTACTATATATGAGATTAAAATGCTTTATTAAATGGCCAAGTAGAGAAGAACTGATAAGTACTATGCCAGTTGCATTTATTGAACATTTTCAAAGGAAGGTTACAGTTATAATTGATTGTTTTGAAATTTTCATCGAGAAACCATCAAACCTAGATGCACAGGCTTGTACCTGGTCTAATTATAAACACCATAACACCTTAAAATATCTTATTGGTATAACACCTTATGGTGCTATATCCTTCATATCTTGTGGGTACGGAGGACGCATCAGCGACAAGCTTCTAACAGAGGATTGTGGTTTTTTGGAGCAGCTTAAACCTGGTGACCTTATATTGGCAGACAGGGGGTTTTTGATAAAAGATTTGGTAGGTCTTCATTGTGCCACTGTAAAAACCCCTGCTTTTTTAAAAGACAAGGCCCAACTGGACCCTATTCAACTTGAGGAAACCAGACATATTGCCTCGGTTAGGTTGGTATACTGAAAATTCATCTCTATTACTCCGTTATTTCAGGTGGTTACAGAATTATTTATTTACATTTAATCCATTCTAAATCTATTTGCATCAAAGGTGCTCTGATGCATATAGGTTTTGAATGGCTAATAAATATTAACTATGTATCTGGTTTCAGAATCCATGTAGAACGAGTCATAGGAAGCTTAAGACAAAAGTATAAAATTCTGCATCAAGTTCTTCCATTGTCACTTGTTAGAAGAAAAGATACAGATAATATACCAGTGGTGGATAAAATTATTACTGTATGTTGTGCATTAATTAATAATGTACCTTCTATGGTGGGTATTGATGAATAAATAAAATAATAGATAGATAGATGTTTTATTTATTCCTTTATAATTTTTAAATTACAAAAAGCCATAGGCATGGAACATTTTCAAAAGAAACAGAAAAATATTAATTTAATAATAGACTTAATTTTAGTTATATTATTTATAAGTATATTATATTATTATTATGAAATATTATTTTTGCAAACTGCAGATGGTTTCAGTTCTTTGTCTTTTTTCGTTTTGCTTCCTTACTAATATTAGCACAGTCTGAGCAAAACCAATCAGCTGCGGGTAGTCTCTTTAAATTCAGACATTTTCTGTGAAACCACTGAATCTTACAAAATTGATTACCACAGTTCACCATCGGTTTGCCGTCGTCTGGCTTCTGACAATAACACCACAACTGAAAATAAAAAATAAAAGCTAAAAAAAAACAGCTTTCATGTCCATAACACCCACCATATTCAGATTAGCAAACATTATTATTATAATTAACTTACCCGTGTGTTAACACACTGTCCAGGAGCTTGTGTCATTCCTGAACAAGATGGACCTGTAGTACAGTCGGTGCCCAAACTTTCTTGATGTAACTCAATCTGGGCCTGCAAACACCAAATAATAATGAATTCATCATATGTGCCTAAATAGCAACTACATTTTTTATAAATATAAATAAGAACTTACATCCAAAACTTGTGTTACTTCTTTTGTCTTTATTTTCTTTTCTCTTAAAATACTAGGGCAAATCTGTAAAAAAAATATAATAAGGTATTTTGGATTTAAAATTAGATAAGACTCTTACTTTTTCAGTATAGATTTTTGAAACCAGTTCTGGTAGCACAACGTGTTCAAAAAAATGTTTAGCTTTTAAACTTTCTTTTTTCCAAAATATTTTATTTTCTTCAATTCTTTCATAAAAGAAATTGTGCTTTGTCCAGACTACAAAGTCGCAGAACTTATAAGCACCTAATGCCATTTGCATCTGGACTTGGTAGTAATAGCTGTGGTCTGTTTTAAGGCTGAAACTTTCTTTATCGGCTAATAAGCATGACGTCTTAAAATGTATAATCTCCTCGATATCTGCATCTCTTACACAGTAGGGGCATTTTACTTCTACGCATCCCGTCCCACATACACTACATTCTAATATACCATCAGGTGAAGCCCCAAAAAAGGGATATTTTTTGTTGAGGATTAATCCACTTTTTCTTATTACTACATCAGAGTGTTCCTCCTTGTGAGCTTCTAAATAGGCATTAAGAGCGTCCTGTTCATGCTCACAACCATAAATTCCAGCTTTGAAAAATCGCTTTGTTGTTAAAGGGTAACATATTCCCTTTAATAGGGATAAAGAGGGTTTCTCCAAATTGGTTCTGCAAACTGCTTTAAACTTTGATGCCGTTATGCGACCACTTCTTAGCTGAAACCATAAGGTTGACGCACTTTGGTCTTTAGTTTTATTAAAAACGTTGTTTATTTGCTCGTCTGTTAGCACTAAAGAAGCAATTAGGTTTTCTTCTTTAATTTTTGCATTAACCTGTTCTAAAGTTAAGTTTAAAAAGGCAGGATCAAAAAATTTATTATGGGGTTTAGGTAGAGATGGGTCCCAAGTTTCAGGGTGGTATTCTTTTTTAGGCAGCATCGAGACTGTCAAACACTTTGCTTTTTTAAACTCCATGTATGTTTCTTCTATTTCCTCTGTCGAAGGAACGGGTATTTGTGGCACTGGTTTCATGGTTTCTTTTTTATCAGAGGATCCTAATAAACTCCCTGGAGGTGTAAAATCGATATCCTCAAGCCTTTTGTAAAATTGTCCCTTCTTGCTTGGGCCTATCCAATATGCCAAAACATCTGTTACAGATGTTTCGTCATCTCTTCCTGCATATTCTAAACTAAACAGAACTGCAGCAACATGGGTACAAACTTCCCCCAAGCCTGCCACACATGTGCAGTGACAGGTCAAAATTTCACCCTTAGGTCCAAGAATGACCCATGGCTTTAATGGCGCCTTCGACACACTTTGGGAGTGTCGTACCTAAAAGGTATTAAAAATAATAACATAAAAACTATTTTAAAAATTAAAATTAGTATATTTACTTTTGAAAGAATAAGAAAATTATTTCCAATCTTTTTTGCAAGTACTGCCTCGATCCACTTGCAAGCAAACTGGGCAAAAGCATCCAAACTTTTGTAAGCCCGTATTTCCTGATTCGTTTCTTGGCTTGTCCTGAATAGCAAGTAATCCATAATCATGTTTTTTGATATCGTAGGAAGCTCATTGAGAGAAGTACTGTACTGAAAGTCCTTCAACAAATAAGGGTCTACCCCATCAATAAATGCCAACTTTTCACTGTACCGTACTTTAGAATCCTAAAATACTTTCATGATTATTCATCTGACTTACTTTTAACCATATTTAAGGTAAATAATCAGTCTTACAACCCTTACACCGCCTTACACTTACCATTGCTGGCTGCCTTGAAAATTCAAAACACTTGAGAGTAATATCACTCTAAAATAAAAGTCTTTACGAAAATTAACACTAACAGCACTGAAAACTACACGTTATAAAGGTCCAAACTCTAAAAATATCAAAAAAGTTCGAAAAATATCACAAAACTCGAAAAATAACACAAAGCAATTACATTAACCTTAACGTAAACACGCTTTATTTGTCCCCCCATCGAAAGTAAGGTTATGTGTGTGACGTCACGAGCTAGTGCCTAATTCCGCATGCCGAGAAACCTTTAACTGCCGAATTTTTTAAGCGCAGCTTTAGCGGTTTTGAAGATATTTAAGCGTTCTGGTACTTTTTACTAACCCGGTATACGCCAAAACAATCACGAATTTTGCGATATGTGTTAATAGCAGAAGACCCATTTTCAAAATAGGTTTTAACAACGTTGCTCTACGATGTACCTCTCCATACTTAAAATTGTACTGGTCTGCGGAACTCTTATCTAAGAGTGATAAAAAAAATCACCTAAGGGATTATCATTACCTACCTTTCCTAAATATTTATTGGTAAAAATTTAGATTATCCTCCTATAATAATAGGTGTGTATGTTTACCTGAATAGAAAGTTCGTTTTTAATAACTTTACTCCATTCTGACTTTGTTATCAGCCCTGCATAAATATTAAGAACAAAATTTTGGCAGGTACCTACTCTATACAAAACGGCATTTCAATTTTACCAATGGGATAATTAGCACCTAAGTTATTAAGCTTCAAAAACGGGCGATTTAAATGCAACCGCGTACCCCTTCATAGTTAAAATTGTACTGGTCTGCAGAATGCAAGGAACAAAGGATATCACCAGAAAAGCTTGGGCTAAAAAAAGTAGAAGCAAAAAACATCTGGAAACTCTTATTGAAATACCCTTTATATGGTCAATATTGTCATTGTTATTGTCACAGATTTATTTGTAACCTGTTCGATTGTTTATTATGTTGAAAGAGTCTTTTACTTCCTCATTAACTAATTCCTCAAATAGGCCGCGAATGTCTTTTAGAAAGTCAATATCCACTAAAATACTCGGCAAATTATTAAAAATTTAAAAGGTATAAACATCTTGACATTTTTGAAAATCGTCATAATATCTGGTTTAAAGGCACAGATTGGAGTTTAATTAGTACTTCATTCGCAGGTTAGGGTTAAATTTAGATTTAAGCAGTTTTAGTGTTAACTAGAGGTTGTAACTTGGAAGCATGTTGAAATAATCCATAGTTCCTAGTTAACTACACATTGAAAAAGTCGCCCTTATTTACTTAATTTCCACGACCCCGGTTATAGTTATGGTTAATATACCATCTGTTCTCGTTGATTCCGTAATGAAATTGATATTGTTATAAATTTCAGTATTACTCTAAGAGGTAACTTTATTCGTGACGTAGACAAGCTAAATATATAATTTTGTGAATAATATGATAATAGGTTTATATGCAGGGTAGCCATTTAGTGCGGTAAATGAAGATATCTCGAATTCGAGAAAAGATAGGGGGGAGGGGGAGGCAGATTGCGTGTTATAGGGCCCAAAATAATAATTGAATGGTACATACACAGGATATCTCCATATATTGTGGGGCACTACAAGAGCTTATATTTTAATTGATAGAAAAAATTTTAAATTAAGAAAGTTGAATGATTTTCCTGAGCTGTCAAAACTTATCATCTGATAAACAAATTAACATCGTAAATTTATTAAAATAAACTTTTATTGGAATATCCTATATATTACCAAATAAATTGATACGGCTTAAGATCCCATTTCCAAAAATATATAATTATGTTAACTATAATCGCTTCAGTCGTTTTTGAAATATTTCAATTTTTATTTCTTCGAAGTGTATCGCAGCCAGCAAGCAGATTTACAGATAAAAGTAAACAAAATATACGTTTGTTATCAGTTAGTAGCATTTTATATACAAATTTGTCTTCAAAATAGTAACTATTTTTTGTTTACCCTTATCAATCCATGGTTACTACGATATATTTCGAAAAACATTATTATTTTAATGTCCCAATCGAAAAAGTTTAATTTGCCTTCTTAACTGAAATAGCTTTAATATTGAATTGTTTAAAATGGCTGAAATTTACAGAAACCGATATTCTTTAAGTTCTCGTTGTTTGCATTGTGTGTTGTATTAAAATATACCAATGTTCGTACCGTTATAAATGTCTCTAAAGACATAGCACCAAAAGGCCCTATCAAGAATTTCAAGGGCCTTTGAGTTCTACCAATAAAAAATATCATCATTTCTTTTACATCTTCACTCTGCTCATACCAATCGCTTTTCCATACATCCAGAGCTAAGTTTTGGCTCTAAAAATTAGTTAATTGTTACAATAGTGGTCAAGAAACAAATAATCACGTACCCGATGTATGACTTCATTAGCATTGAAATAATAAATTATCAATCTTATTATCATGGTAAACACAAACTCGGCAACTAAAATTATGTTTTGAATGTTTATGTCCATCTAAAAAATTAAACAATGTTTTATACGAGGTGTTAACTAAAATTTAGCTTACTGCTATGGTTTATGAGCGGCATCTTAATTTTTACCTAAAATACCAAATGAACGTCACTTCGGGTTTCACCTAAAATTACTTCAGTTTCTGTTTCCATATGACAACCAGTATATTTTTTATTGCACACTTGAATTTCCCTTAAAATTACCCTTTTACCGCCATACATTAAAAAGAAACACATGACATCTGAACAACAATTTATACCTAAAGTCCACAATTTCTGTCAGATACTCATTTACTTCCGGTCGCCAAATCTATGAAACGGCAGAATACAGATCTTATAAAAGTAAATGATTTATATGCATAGGGTAATCCTTGCCGCTAAAATTACAGTAAAACGTCTATACTATACCTATAACGGCTCATCAGCGAAGCTATATTGTCAGTGTACATAAACTGATGACCTGGCTTTCGGCGCCACCTGACGCCCCATATTGCGAGTTCCATTCCACATGTTTGTACCCTCTGTCATGGCTACATTTCACAATTTTCTAAATCGAAGGTATCCGTAGTTACTTGAAAACATTATTGAAATCTTAATGAATTCGGCTTCAGTTTTAAACATGTTTTAATGCAAGTTAAATTATTACATCCAATAAACAGCTCTTTCCTTTCTCATATTTACAACTGAAACAAAACGCATGAGTTTAAAAATGCATCTAGATTAGGAAGGGTACCTTGTATTTTAACAATAAATAAAAGAGTAGATTACTTCATTTAAAAAAATCTCTGTAAACTAGGGTTAAAGTTAAGGTTTTTAATGAAAAACCTTCTTTGTAACATGGTTCTTATGCCGCCAATTTAAAAATAACTGTCAACTTGTTGTAAGTTGTTGAACAGGTAATTTTGAGAGTAATTCGATTGTGCATTAAAAAATACAGGTGATACCATACACTCATTTGGGCTCTACGTAGAAATTAAGTTTCCGCTCAAAAATAGCAGTTACCTAATTTAAAAATGAATTTTTAATATCGACTGTGGTATTATGTACAATGATATCGTTGACACCTGGTATTTAAGATTATTATAGGGTATATCTAGGTTTATCGATGGTCGATCTATCAGAACATACAAAAACATATGTAATATGGTGCTTGATGTAAAAAGATAACATTTTTAATTTAAACCTTTTCAGGTTTGGAATAATTATGGGCGTATTTAAAACTATATTTTATATAATTTATCTATTTATTGGGATTAGTATTTGTTACAGGTAGTAGAAAGATCTTTATAGTGACCCTTTAATTAATTAGTTGTCTAGTATGTGTCTAAATGGTACATTTTGTAATAGATGGTAGCACCTATTCTTTTTAAATAAGCAACTAGCGAGAAAGTCGCCAGTGCTAGTAGAGGATTAATACACTTTCCTTGTCATCCCCCACTCCTATGACGTCACATGACCTTGAACGCAGGTGTTCAATGATGTC
Organism: Polydrusus tereticollis; assembly: GCA_963920685.1. Lineage (NCBI taxonomy): Eukaryota > Metazoa > Arthropoda > Insecta > Coleoptera > Curculionidae > Polydrusus > Polydrusus tereticollis. The sequence goes on along the minus strand of OY987333.1, from coordinate 86,798,843 downwards.
ACATGACCTTGACCTTGAACGCAGGTGTTGGTATCACCTTGACCTTGAAAATTTACGTCATACGACCTTGACCTTGAACGCAGGTGTTGGTATCACCTTGACCTTGAAAATTTACGTCATACGACCTTGACCTTGAACGCAGGTGTTGGTGTCACCATGACCTTGAAAATTTACCTTGAAGTTTTATGACCTTGATGTTGCATGACCTTGAAGTAACCTTGAGCGTGCATTGTTTGTGGTGTTATTCCCCCTCCCATTACCTCGAAAATTTATCCTATAAAAAGGCCCCTTTCCTACAGAGCCGCATAGTCACACAGGCATTGATAACTGTTGCCTTGAAAGTTGAATAGAAATATTGCGTTTGTGGCGTGTTTTGTGAAAGTTATTAAAGGTATTTTATTACATATTTCAATAATGAGTCTTTCACAGCAGACTTTGGCTGAAATTAATAATATGATAAACAAGGATGTTGAATTTCTCGAGCACCGAAAAATTTCAACACTAACAGTGGGAAAAATTTATATCATAAAACAGATAATATTTGTTTCAACACGTTTTGGTAAAAGTATTGTTGTTACTTTATATGATACAACACATAATATAACATTTGAAAGTTTCTTACCCAAGCGTGTTGCTGAAATATTATCAGAGGCAACTATTGACATAATGAATAAAGCAAGTGATAAATTTACCCTAACATATTTGGGGCAAAGCTCACATGTATTTTCTGGGGGTAATACTAGAGCATTATTAAATTTTGGGTGTTTAGAATAAATAATGTTGTGTAAAGAATATTTTAATATATAGTTTATCGTATTTTTAATTTTAATTGATAATCTAAGAAAAGTGTAATACCTAGTATCAGAAAACACAATCACAATCTCATTACTCTATTGTAAATGTGTGACAATGTTGCTGAAAAACAAGATACGTATATAAGTTGGTTAGCATGCAAATTAAGACGTATGGCTCAAGATATACTACAGTTTTCAATGTTTGATGGTACCTGTTTAGATTCAACTGGCTGTCAGTACAGAAAGTATGTGCGTGATGCAATCAATTTTATGGCTGGTGCGCATCTATGTGGACAATATCTCTACGGATCCATAAACCTGAGTGAATTTTGTGCTGAAATGATTGATGATGATCTTGCCAAGTTTGTCATTCATATACCAGATCTACCAAGTGATTTGATAACAAAATTTAATTTGGTTGATTTTGTGGATCCCGACGATATTACTTATATCGTAAAAGATGGTGTAGTCATCCGCAGCGATGGTGCAAATGGTTGTGAAATAATGGACAAAGTAGAAGATCACGAAAAGTAAAATTACTTATTGGAACAACTTTTATTTGTAAAAACACGTTCTGAACTGTATTTCCATAAACCAGTATAATATATAATATATATAAATGTATGTATGTATGTATGTATTATTATAAATAATGGTCATGTTTAAAAATAAATGTTATGATTTAATATATATAAATAAAACCGATAGGAAATAAATTGTTTGTAGTAAAAGCATTGTTTTATTTTTCCCAACATAACAAACCCTATGTTCAAGGTTGTATGTCAAGGTTATCTATTTTCTAGAACAGTATAAAAATCTGGAGTAAGAGTTTGAAACTTCAGTTCTTTCGACCATGCAATCAAAAGCTGATCTTCCAGTGGCATTTGTTCGTCCATTTTCCATCAATGGTCGTCAAATGTGTGTAATTTGCGAACATTATGAAGTTATCAGAGGAACAATGTGTTTTTGTGATTGGTGTTCCAACGAGTATATAAAGAATAAGCAGGAAGCACTGTTCCACCATACAGAGTCCCCACAAGGCCCCATCACATTAGGTGGTGGAGGAAGAGAATTACATCATAATAATCTAGATACACAGCACTCATCATCACAAGTAGAAGGTGTAAGTCAAAGTCAATCGCTGGAATTTAGTCAGGAAGGACAACGTTGGAATTTGTCCAGTTCTTCAAACCATGAGCTTGGGTCGCAAACTTCGACGAATAGTTGAAAAGACGAACTGTTGGATGATCGACTCCGATAAACTGTTCATGTTTAAAAAATAAAGGTTATGGTTTATTATACATAAAACCGATAGTTAATAAATTATTAATAGTAAAAGCATTGTTTTATTTTTCCCAACACAACAACCCTATATAAGCGTTCATAAGATAAAAAGAAATTAGTTCAAAGTAATGATGGGTCGTGTTAACAACACAATTGATAAGTTTGGTCGTCAGAGGGTAAATCAACAGCATGTTCAATTAGTACGTGCTTTACCTGGTATTGGTTTTAAACTCACATCTGACGGTGACTATGACATTGACGGAAAGTCTTTGACTAATGTTGGCGCTCCAAAAGAAAGTAATGATGCTGCAACCAAAGAATATGTTATAAAAGAACTTCGGGAACTTCGCCAGAATATATTTTCTGCTGTAAATAAAGATATCGTAAGATATTTAAATGATAGGGTACATCACATTGAAGGACCAGGAAAAAAAATTGATGATGTAACTATTAAAGATTATATCAATAAACGAGTTTTAGAACTTCGTCAGGACATATTTTCTATTGTCAATAAGGATATCATGGATGAGTTAAAAGGACAAGTCGCATACAATAAAGGACAAATCGCGTACAATAATCGACGGATTCAGAGATGGATGCTCACATAAAAACCCAACTCTACTACTAGCTACATTTTGGTTGGTGGTTCATCACAATACCACAGCAGTGATGAAAACATATCAGAGACGATGAGGAACAGGATACTTCACCATGACAATCAAGTTGAAAATTCACTGCTTGAGTATACACCTTAATGTATTATAGAGAATGAATAAAATGCACAATTATAAAAATTGTTTTATTACTAGTTGTAGGAATTACAAATTATAGGTTAAATTAACAAAATTCATACAATATTGGACTTATCTAACCAAGAGTTAAATTGATTTGGAAATCCTAACCATTTTACAAATAATTGATCAATGTGATTTTTCCTACGTTTTCTAAGTATTTTTTCCACCAAATAAATACCTGGACTGTTTGTTTTCTGTAGTTCTGGTTCGTAGAAGCACCCTTTAATCGGCTGACCTTCTAGCGACTCCAAGAGGTATGTGGGTGGGTTGGTTACATTAACTTTTGATATTTTAAATAATTCTGTTGACCATGAAGGTGTATATCCTTTGTCAAATATGCTCTTATACTTGCTAATGCGAACAATATCACCCAAACAGTATCTAATTTTCTTTCGAAAAATTTTCAAATAGTTATATGCATTAATTTGTGTATCTTCTCTCACATCTTTCGGTTTCATTCCAATAGTCCGGTGTTTAGTATTATTATAAGTTTTCGTTATATATGGTAATATTTGCAGCCATCTATACGAACCCCTAGCCGAGAATTGTTTATATAAACTATTCTTCAAAGTTCTTATAACACGTTCAACAATCGCTGCTTTCTTTGTGCTATATGTGGAATAATGGTTAATGTTATATTTTCTCATTAAGGTTTGAAAGTTGTAAAATTCCTTTCCTTGGTCACTTTGCAAATTGGTTGGGGAATATGATGCCTCTTTTTTCGTCTGCATATTGTTGCATTTCAGCTAAGTCAATTTGCCACAAGTCTTTATATCCTTTTATTATAGTGTGCCTTCTATTAAAATTTTTTCTTGCATTTCTGTGTAGCTCATTTACAATTTTAAGTTTTTCGGGACTAGGATCCATAGTATAATATTATAGATACGAATCTGACTCAATACTGATGGGTACATATTATTGTAATACCTAATATATTATACCCTCCTCTCGAAGTTCCTCAATAACTGACATAATTTCATTATCATGTCCAGTATGTCCAGCTAATTTTGAACTCCACAATAATCGTAACCGATCCACCAACTCACCGGGTTTATTCCAATAGACATATTGGAATGTTTTCGAAGATAATGTCTTATTTACGGGTAATCGAATCGTCTTTTTTCCTCGCACACCAGCACCAAGTTTAGTTCCCTCCATTAGCGGCTTAATGATTTGTATATATTTTAACCACCGAGTTTCTCTTAGACCGTTATTATTGTCATAATTAACGTATGTAGCATTTGTTAATTCCAAAATATCTCTGTATTTTTGAAGCGTGTCCTTGTCCAATTCATCAACTTTACCAATGATTGGTGGAGCTTTTAGAAAAATCAGATCATAAAGTTGATTCGTACCATCGAATACAGCAATATTTCTGTCGTTTTTGTATAACGACACCTTGCCATCATTGAAACGCACTTCTGTGTTACCAATATATGTTTTGTTTTTATTATTCTTTTTTAATCCATAATGGACTCCATAAATGGTATCATAATAGGATGGGTGCTTTTTCAATCCAATTAGATAGGCCTGAGTGTGTTTAGATGATGTTGATAAAAGTGAGTCATTGACGTTATGCTTTGGTGTAGATGTTTGAAATGACTCCATCTCTGTGAATATTTCTGGTGGTTCCATTGTTGACATATCTTCTAATTCTCGACTTTTGCTTGAACTATTACTTTGTGTTTGAGTTTTATGAAGTGATTTTGGAGGTAATGACGGTTGCGGGGGCCGCTGCTTCTGTTGCTGTTTCACTACATTTGAAATGGATGTTAACGGTTTAGTAATCGGCTCATAAAACTTTTCCAAATCAACATTATTTTGTACTTTAGCTGCTTTAATTTGTTTAAATTTTTTTCTCACAGCATTTGTCGTTTCCAACAGCTTACGCTTTAGGTCGATTTCTTCGTTCATGGTGTTATCAAATTACCGGACAATGATGAAATGATGTGCTAGTGTTACTTCTATATAAATATATAGTTGTCAAATCCCTTGCGATATCATCCTGAATTAATATCACTATCTTTATCGATAACTAAAAATCCATACTTGCTGTCCCAACATTTACAGCACATTTGTTGAAATTGTGCAAAAGTTAGATCGGGTGAGACATGGTCGGAAAAAATGTGACGCATGTTCATCTCATCCTGTTTAAACATTATTATAAAATTGGCATTATCTCGTACAAGTTGTTTAGGAACACGCGAATACGTTTGGGCTAAGTAAAAAGCATCCACATTTTTATGCCGTCCCATACTAAAATATGATCGTATAACATCCTGTTTCTCGCACATAACATCATCAAAAATGAACACAGAGTTTGGTTTCGCATCGAATGGTTCCACTATATTATTTCCATCGGTAAAAGTGTAGTAGCCAAGACCATTAATTGGTAATAAGATTTTCCTTAAATATTCATATTTGGGTTGATATAGTGACTTTGAGTAAATATACACGTTTTCAAAACGCAACCCCAACGGATGGGTAAGGAGTGATATCATAACGTTGGTTTTTCCACAATTCGATGGTCCAATTAGCAACCCACGGATAGATTGTGGAAGCAGCGGACCATGTCTCCTTAATATTTTCTGATCATGTCCGGATCCAACTTTTTCATCAAGATTATCCACTGGTAGTTTATGTTTAAGTTCCACAATTCTCATCTTATCTATACGTATATATATTTTGAAGTTGTTTTTATGTGTGCAGTCATTCAAATGTCAGCCGTCAAGCGAGGTGGACGGTCCGGTTTATCAAGTAAGACTGGGGCTGGTATTGTTAATACACTAATTAATAGGTTACCGGTTGAGTTGCATATCCCCGGTTATCAGTATTGTGGACCCGGAACCAAAGTAATAAAACGTGTTTCAAGAGGTGATCAAGGAATAAATCCATTGGATGCTGCTTGCAGAAAACACGACTTGGCTTATTTACATATCAGTGAGGATTTAGACGCACGTCATCAAGCAGATTACGAACTTGAGCAAAGTGCTTGGAAAAGGGTAAAATCTGAGGAGGCTAGTGCAAAAGAAAAGGCTGCAGCCTTGTTAGTAAGGAACATTATGAAAGCCAAACAACGTTTGGGTGTGCCAGCGGTAGCAGCAGTTAAGAAAACAACTAGGCAAGAAAAGCGTCGCGCGAAGGTTTAAAAAAAAAAATAAATAAGTGTAGGCGAAAACAGAAAAAGGCTTTTGGATCAGCCATTAGACAGCGAATTCGATCGGCACTGTTAAAAGCTGGAGAAATCCAAAGAAACAGTTTATTGAAAGCATCAAAAATAGCTATTATGGCTGCTCGCAAATCTGTAAAGACAGCCGGTGGGAAACGAAAAATTCGAACCCCTAGAATCATTCCAATTCCCAAAACTGGCGGGATGTTACCATTAATACCAATATTTGCAGGACTATCGGTTTTAGGATCCTTAGTAGGTGGGGCAGCAGGCATAGTCCGTGCCATAAAGACTGTAAAAAATGCAAGTGGTGAGAAAACAGGTGCAACCTTGCACTTGCGTTCGAAAGGAAATGGACTGTTCCTTAAACCATATCGAGCAGGTATGGGTTTATTCCTGAGCAATGGGAAATCAAAAAACTAATTAAATCCCTCCCTCGAAGACCGCTATCCAATATTGATTTAAAAAAGTATGCAAAGAGGATGAAAATACCACATTTTATAGGTGTCTATATGAGAGACTCACTACCAGCGCGTCGGCCTCAACGTTATGAAGCTGCAATTATTAATTGGATAGTATATTGGGGGGTGGGACTCATTGGGTAGCATATAGAAAAAAGAAGTCCAATGTAACGTATTACGATAGTTTTGGTGATTTACCCCCACCAACTGAATTGGTGCGCTATCTGCAAACGGGACGTGAAGCATCGAAAACAATTAACTATACATATGATCGGCAGCAAGAATTTGGGACAGTCTGGTGCGGTCATTTGTGTTTGAAGTTCCTTTCAGAAAATCATAACGATGACGCAACAAATGGATCGTGATAACTATACAAAAATGTTGATAGCACTTAAATCATATGGTGAAGTAGGTGAATTGAGAAAAATGACTAGAAAACAGCTAGAAAACATGCCCAAGGAAGTTATAATCGCTTTAGCACCAAATGAAATCGCGCATATTTGGGATAAGTTACCTGGCCATATGAGGAGTGACGCCGACATGTTAAAGTATCAGTACTGCGATGAACATTATAACAAAAGCAATTTCGATGGAGATGAAGGTGATGGACCAATACCTAAAAAAATGTTTTGTTGTTATTGTAATATCAACGATGTAAAAATAACAACTAAAACAGCAAAAGGAATGAAACGAACGCGAAGCTTACCGAACATTCTGAATTGTTGTAAACAACAATAAAATACTCACATGTTTTGTTTTTCTGCCAGTCATGTCTTATACATTCACCTTAACAGGGCACTCGAGTGTCTTAAGCGCAAATTTTTATCCACCCATTGAATTGAAATCAACGTGTAGGTATGGACTTGCACTGTTGGGATTTTACACATACAATTCAATTTTCAATGTTGACGAAAGTAACAATATGTTTGCATACATGAAAAAAGATGGTGAAAAACCAACACGCTTAACGATTCCACCGGGAGCTTATGAAGTTAACAAAATTGCTAGAGCTATGGAAACGAGTTTAAAAAAATCCTGTGGCGGGGTAGAATGTAATAATTTATTATTTTCATTAGTGGCCAATAATAATACATTAAAATGTGAATTGAAGTCAACATTCAACATTGATTTCAGAGGGAAAAACAGTATTGGTGAATTATTGGGATTTGGCTCGGTATTGTTGAAAAGTGGAAAACGCTATGAATCATGCAACAATGTGGACATAATGAAAGTGCGCATTATAAGAGTCGATTGTAATATAATTTCTGGAGCATATTTGAACTCTGTACAAAGTCACACATTATTCGAATTCGATATTGATGTCGAACCAGGATATAAAATTTCAAAAGAACCACAAAATAATATTTATATGCCGATAATGCCTGAAGGACGTCAGTCAATAGACAACATTACTCTGCGCATCTTGGACGACAGCGGTGATCTAATAAATTTTCGAGGTGAAAGAATTATCGTTAAGGTAGAACTTAAAAAAATATAGGAACTATGGGTTTTTGTTACAATCGCCAACTCAATATGTTATCAAGCGCTACCACTCACAATTCAGCTATACAACATAAAAGGAAACTTAGGACACATTCCCAAATCATTCGCAATCCAGACCGCAGTTGGAAAGACATTCATACCGTAAACAGCTGTCCACTAAAGATTGCAAATTTTTGCAGTCTATAGGATTAAAAGTTCGAACAGTGTGAAAATAATTATGGGCAGTACTAGTGACAAAATCGAGGTTTTTGCCGAACCCATTTTCGATAATTCGGTTACTAGCTTACAGGAACATACGTATAAGCCATATGGTTCTCCAACATTTAGCAACTCTGATGAAATTCGTATTCCAGTACACTTTCAAGATATAATATTGGACATATCAGACAGTTACATATACATCGAGGGAACATTTAAACCTAAAGATGGTGGTGTACAAGTTGCCGTTGTTCGAAAACCAGGAATTACATCAACAATGAAAACCATGGCTTCATTGCGAGCTTCCCAACAACGAACGTTTATGGCTTGTGGATGGGGGTTGAACGAGACAAATCAATGTATCTTGGACTCTACAAGTAATGTGTTCTCCGGAAAGCTACCTCTAAAATATCTGATGGGTTTTGCTGAAGATTATTGCAAAGGTATTTTTAATGTAAAACAGGAGCTGATTTTAATTATCAGTCGTACTTTTACCAATTGCTATATAGGTGAAGTTGATGCCGACATTACAATTGAGAAAATAGAATGGAAAATTCGTCATATTATTCCGGACGATCGTCAAAAATTAAAAATTTTATCTCGCATTAATAAGGGTGCAAATAATGCGAATATTTCAATGGCATACCGTAAAATATGGGATCTTTACGAACTACCTGCATTGCGACAAACATCATCAGATGTATGGGCCTTAAGAACAAGTACTAGTTTGGAAAAACCGAGATTTCTAATTATTGGCTTTCAATCAAACACATTTTCAGACAACAGGGAGAAAGATGCGACGCAATTTATAACCGCTGACGTGAGCGACATCAGACTTTATCTTAATTCTACGGTGTTTCCTTACGAAAGATGGAATTTGGATTTTATGAAGAAACTGTATGCACCAGCATATTACAGTTATGAGAATTTTCAAGCTAGTTACTATCAACGAGAAATAAATGATCCAATCATGAGTTATGCAGATTTTCTCACTAATCCATTGTTCGTTATTGACTGCAGTCACCAGCCGGAAACTCTGAGGACATCAACAGTAGATGTAAAATTAGAAATATCAACACGCAAGAGCAAATTTCCTAATAACACGAAAGTTTATGCACTAATTATTCACGACACATTTTTTAGCTACAATATTCTAAATGGTTCAGTCAGTAATAAGTCAGTTTATTAGTTAGTAAGCTTCTTTCTCTTTTAATAAGTTCAGGTTAGTTCAGGTTATGAAATTCTACCTAATTTCTCTCCAATGTATTAATTTAAGTTAAGAATTTACGTAATTTTTTAAATAAAATTTTTAAACGAAATATAATGAGTTTAATTTATAACTCCACTTAACGCGAATGTTTGAATACACCCGAAACAAAGCGGTGCAACTCTCCAAGTCGCGCAGCGAAATAGATCGGGCAGTTTTCGACTAAAGCCAATTGGCCATTGTAAATTGATCTATAGTGAGATAGCAGGTGGATAGTAGCGCCACCATGCGTTAAATGAAGTCAGTAAATATTTTATCGATTGTTAGACAACCCTGTCATTTGGCCAGTGTGTTTTTTTCCGAACATTATAATTTCATAGAAAAATGAAACAAGTTTTTCTATTAATTATAAATTATAAATATATTTTTGGCGATATTGTTTACCTATATCCATCCACAGATAGAGGTAAGTGTTTGAGGTTATGTTATTTTTCTTTAACAAGAAAATTCATACTCTGTTTTTAAAAAATGGATCTTGAAACTAAACTCAGTGTAAAGCCACAATAACAGAACGTTTATTTCAGACATGTAGTGTTTTTGTGAAACCATATCCCATAGATGCAATTTGGTTTACATCACAGACGTTCCAAAGAGAAACAGGTAAACTTGTAAATAACATTTGTTTTATATACTTGTTATGTTAAATAATGCTTTAATTGTAGATTATAGTAAAAAACACAGGTTGGACAATATGAACCAAGTCTTTCAATTAGAATGCACCAAAATGATATCGAATGAATTTAAAATGAGCTCTATTCAAGCAGCTGTAGATCATTAAAAGGTTGAAGAATTTTAAAATTATTGTACGTTACAAGATTGGTCAAGAAAATTGATAGTATGTTTTTGCAAATGCGATCATATTGCGTCAATGGCATTATTTGGACACTACATATCAGTCACTGATGAGGAGTGCAGTGAAACTATGTCCCCCTGCAGTCCCATGAACAACATATCATATGACAAAAGTTCAGCCTGAAATGAGGAAAACATGACGTACCTATTTTTATAATTTATATAAATGAAATGTTCTTTTTTCTCGAGTAGTTATTTTTGTATTCACATAAGTAAAGAGTAAATTGTTTTACTGATTATTTTAGACTGTTGCTGTGGAACCAGAATAGAGTCATGTTTCCTACGGTGTCATTGTGTTGGTGCACAGTGCAGAAGCTGCAAGGGTCTTTGGACTTCCGAGAAGGGCGGTTCGTTATTTTATTTAAATAAGTAAATAAATTATTTTACGGATTATTCTTCAGTGTTTGTGTGGAACTATGGAGCCCTGGGACAACATCAAAGTTTGACGAGAATCAATTGTTTTAAAAAAACTGCGTGCGTTTTCTTACGATGCAGTTTTGCACCTCGCAATTAATTTAACATTAGTTGTTCTTATTGTTTAATTTATTATTTTTGTGATCATCAAATAGTAACATACCTCCGTAATGTTTTAAAAACGTAATTTTGCTAAAACGTTTGGTCAAAAAACTTATTTTTCTATTTGAATTAAAAAAAATTTTTCACATCTCTGCGTTCTTATTTATGTTGAAACTTTTTTCTTAGCTTCTGCATTATACCTATTATTCTATTATGGTGGTTCTGTATGGTTTATGTGAAAGAATATACAAAAAATCTGGACAGTGGGGGAAATACTGTATATACAGGGTGACATTTTCAAATTAATTTCATTCTGAGTCGAGATGTCGTCAAGTACAGATGATGGATATTCAAGCGATGAGGAGAGAATTGCACCAAATCTTCGCCATCTAGCAGTCGAGAGATTGCATGGGTCAAGGCCACGGTTCTGCCTTTTACAGTCCTATGTAAAATGGAGGCAAGAAGTTGTGTTGTGTATGCATTGCTACACAACACGATTTAATGGTGTAGTGGAAGGAGTCACCTTCATCTCCTCACATTACACCATGGGTCCTCAAGGTGGGGACCGGATGCAAAACCACTCGAGGTGCGTTTTGTGTAGAGAGAGGCTGTTTACAGTCTCTCACCAAACATCCTGCGTTATTTGCAATAGAATGTAAGTTCTATTGCAATAACATCGGACTTGACCCACGCATCGTATCCCTGACAACCCAAACGGTTCTTTTCAGAGCCACATAATATTTGAGCGTAGTTAGTTTTATGTCATATACACAGTACTTCTGCAAGAATTAATTTTTCTTGAGGAAAGTGCTATATTATAGTATAGACATTATGATTTTGTACTTACCCCCACCATTTAAAAATGCTATAAATATATTGGAGCCCATATTAAATTCATCATTCCGTCTTCGCCCATGTCTTGGAGATTATCACTTTCAAAACATAAAGAAATGAAGGCAGCGAAGTATGAGAAGAGAATCGCGGACTATTGGGACGCATGGCGAACCAAGAACGATGGGAAGCCGATCGCCAGAATTGAACCGGTGGTAAGACAACAACAACAACAACCAGCGTCTGAATCGGAGGATGATGTGGTGGCTGTCATGCAATTACCACAGATCTTGAGGCCGGAACAACGAGCAGCTCTTCTAGCTGAGAGGAGCCGTAGACGTGCGACTGATAGGCCGACACGGGCTGGACGTCGACCAGCACCAAGATCGGTGTTAATTGCTCGAGGGGACATACCCATTGGTGAACCAGATGGTCCCCATGGTCTCAACTGACATCCCAAAGTCTCAACTGACCCCAACCTTTAACGACCGCTTCGAACCCTGACAATCAGCCCTTTTCAGGGCTACAAAATATTTTATCGTAGTTTAGTTTATTAAGTTGCATTCACATATGTGAGTGGCACGATATTTTATCAGGAATAAATTTCTTGATGAAAAAATTGTGTTTCTTTACAACTATGTGTGTGTGTGTTGCAGCTTGTGGCGGTCACCGAAATTGTCCATAGACAACTAAACTACGATCAAATTATTTTTCTTGCGCCTAAATGGTTCGATTTTTAATAAGTTTGACATAATAGTCATATTACAGAAAAATGTTTCGAATCAACATATAATACCAGAAACAGATTAGAAATATATTGAAATAGGCTTTGAAAGGAGTGGTTGCCCCCACACCACCCAACCGAAAGAGGTGTGGCTTAGGTAATAAAAAGGCGAGGACTCCGATCTGTATCATCACTTATCGGTCTATCTTTAAAATGGAAAGACCAGCAAGTAGAGGTTCGTCCATCTTTAGTGATGAAACCTATGTCGTAAATAACGTAGCTAATATGGATGAGTTCGAGGATGATGAGTTTGATGATGAGGAGTTCGACGATGAACTGGAGGAGGACATGAATGAGAATTTGTTGCTCCCCGACCCGTCGACGGATTGGGCTGTGGTGGCAGCACCGTCACCATCGCTGGATGATTTGCAAGGGCCGGCAGATTCATCGAGTTGGTGGGTTAACGAAGATGATGATGATAATACTGCAGATTAGTTCGTTTAGGACTCGTGCACTAGGCCTCCGCTGGGATAGCACGTTAAAAAAAACGCGCCATGAAGTTTACCTCAGTGGTGGTGTGGAAACAACTTCAAAAATAATAATAACATAATACAAATAATCAATTAGTTGGTACTTTAAGATAGATACAATATTTGAATATCAGGTGTGCAAATTAAGCTTCCTATGAAGGTTCAAACTTTTTTCTTTATTCTCATAAACCTAACTAATTCAACATGCTGTTAAATAAAACAAAATTTAATTGACTAGGGTGATATTTATTTAAATGCGCATATAAACATTTATATTACATTACCATACAATTCTTAAACCTAAATCGATATACATCTACTATAACAAAACTTACTCTAAATTAACACTAAAATTATATGTCTATACAATTCTTAAACCTAAATCTATACACATCTAATATTACAAAACTTACTCTAACTTAACACTAAAATTATCTAACAACAACAGTTTTTTTTTAAATTGTCCCACATCACTTTCCGCAACATTTAACTTTTTTTGTAGTTCAAATATCTCTCTTTTGTAGTCTTGCACTTTACTCTCCTTCTCTTTCAGTTTGTTCAGCAGTTTACCCCGCACATTATAGGCGTCTCTTAAAACACACTTCTGGCTCTTAGAAAACTCATTGAGCCATTCCGGTTGAGACGCCACAAACGTTGATGACGAGGAGGACGCACTGGATGAAGTAATTATTGGTCGCTCTATATTTTTCTTTCGACCTTTTCGTCCTTTCCGGCACAGCTCTGGTGATAGTGGTGGTGGTGATGGTGTCCTCATGATTGGGCCATCCACGACAACTACCACCGGAGCCAAGTGGTTTGGAATCGCTGCTGCTGCTGGTGGTGGTGGTGAAGACGGCATCTCGAATCCACCGGGAAAAGGTACGGGGAGGCGCCTAAATGTGAATTTCTTCTTCTTCGTCGGCACGTCCTTTGGCACAGACGAATAAAATTCACCCTTGCTTTTGGGTCCACCAGTCGTCAGTAATCTTTTTAATTTTGAATGTGTCGGCTGGGCTTCCTTAATTACTACATTACTGAGAACATTGGCTTTTTGTTCTCAGCTGCTTGCCGCTTCTCTATGTCCCTCAACAACTGGCCACATGCAGCATCCATAATCTGCTCCATTCCATCGTCTGCTATAGTCAAGTCGTTCCCGGGGGCTGCGGGCTCGTCCACAAAGGCGTTTGCGGTAATCAGATGTAAATCATCTTCGACGCCCAGAAGATCTTGGGTTGAAACACTCATTAAATCAGAAATATCACTCATGTTTGAACACATTACGTACACAGGAATAATTGTCTTCACTAAAAGTTTCAGACTGAAGAGCTCCACACAAGATGCTCGCTCTTATGCCTATTCCCCCCACTATAAGTTCACCCCACCTCGAGTCTCGCCGTCCTTCACTTCGTTCTTGTCACCACTCTTCTTAGTGCCCTTGACTACAGGCACTTTTCAAGGTTGCGCGTTCTCTTGAAATTTTAAAACTAGCTTTATCAAGGTCAAGGTGTATCTTGCCATCCTTGAGGTAGTGCATTTTCTTTTAAAATTCTACATAACACTAATCCAGTACGTTGATAAATATTAAAATTAACAGTTTATATATGAATTTTCCAATTATTTTAACAAGTTTAAAATCGGTATGACATAAAATTACTTAAAAACTAAAGATATGATTGAATAACTTTCAACAAGTTTACCAAATTTTCTTCTGGGTCTGCACTATAAAAGTCTAAATCCTTATGTCCCCAAGGCAAAGTTTTTGTCGTTGATGGTATTATATAGCGTTTGTCGTCGTGGTGAGATAATGCTACCTTGTTTAATATTTCCGTGTAAACGTCGTGTTTATAACTACGAAACGTTTTCATTTTGCGAAATATTAAACCACCACGCTCTACTATATTTTGATAATCTTCCAGGTGAAGTTGTTTCTCAATAACTGCTTTTTTGACACCTTTTGCTTTCTTCACTTCATTATGAAGCGAGCTGATGTAATAAGCTTTAGCGCCGGTGCCGTAAAAACACATTATCGGATCACCTGGAAATTTATCTTTCATCCGACCTACTACTGATTGACTTTTCCGGATATTAAAAATATTTCCTTCTACATTATTAGAGGTGTCGAACTTATCAGGGTTCTCTGCAATTGTTCGATAAAAGTCGTCGGTAAAAACTTTTAAAATAAGAGAATCGGTGTCAGTGTACAATAAGGAAACGTTACTACCAAATTTTGCTTGAATGAAATTATAAAAAAAGTCGTAAATCACTGTCTTTGACATATCCAATATGGAAAATCCGATATAAATTGGTTTATTGTATATAATTTTTAGTTTATCCATATGTATTGCAACAAAATCTTCGGTAAATATTGTTGAACTTTTGTAATTCGGACGCGATATTAAAGCCCTTGCCCCTACTTTACCCCGCATGTTTTCCCACTGTGTGATTAACTTTATATCGTTGCGATTTTCGACATTTTCCATAGTCTTGCCAAAAATGGCGTTAATAATTAATTTAAATGTATCCTTACCGAATTTTGATGTTGCCTTATTCCGCAAATCTGTATTGAAATCAATGTATGTCTTTAGCCACTTAGATTGACTAAATTTTAAAATTCTATGAGTTTGCATTACCATTAAGCCACCTGAAATCGCCTGCTTTAGGGTTCGATAATGCACAATATATTTTTTTATCTTTTAAATTTGGTATTAACTTTGACAATTTGGCTGTTTCTGTTGGTGGTATTATATTCTCAACCAAAAATGGAAGGTCAGAATGTGCATCGTGCAAATCCAGTGGATAATGCACATCGACTTCCAACACGTAGCCTTCTGGGCTGTTGTCGTCAATATCCATAATATTCAAATCTAAAATTTCGCGTTGTGATAACCATCTAAATCGACCAAATGGTAATGCTTGTGACATACTATGACCATACAAATTTGTGGCATCCAGATAAGTAATGAATGAAGAAGGTTTTGATGCATCATAATTCGGTAAATAAATATTATTGGCAATATGTTTCCTTTCCGAACACTGACTTAAACCACCACGAATTCCTTTCTTAAAAAAGTGAATCATGTCAATATCAGTAAGTAGTTCCAACTCTACCTTGGTCATGCGCAACATACAATCAAATGAAAAACTGGGAAGAGTGTAGTACTGCACTGGGTCTAATTTATAAATGTTTAAAAACATATCGCGAAATTGTTCAAAAACATCGGTTAATAATAACACATTTGATTTTAAATATAAATCTGAATATTCCCCTAAATTCTTACAATCAAATAAACGCCAAACTTCCTTAGCTTTTTCATAGCTTTCATTACTAATGTGTTCCTCTGATAGATTATCGTAAAACTGATTTTTAGTTGGTAAATTTGGATAGTTCATCTTTTCCAAAGAATCCATGAAACTGTATGGAAAAATACTTTGCCACGCATTAAACTAAACTTCTTATCATCGGGATAATGCTTGCGCATTTCCTTTAAACTACTTAAGTCTAAACCTTTACCCAAAGTATCTAGTGCTGCTGATAAAAATTTGAAACTATCAATAAATCTTAATTTAAAATATTTTTTTTTATTGTCATGGTCTTTGAATCTACATAATCATGAACGTAAATACTTTTGGTAAATGAAATGTACTTTTCTTTGCTTTGAGCTATCACATCAATTTTATCACCATGACGACACAATTCTTTGATAAACATGTGACTATCATAACCACTCAAATTATGAAATACAATTGGTATAAATGTAGGTACTTTATAATTTAAATTACAAATCGAATGAGCAGCACCAGGTCTTTTGTTTCCCGTTATGTGACAATGATCCTTTACCTTATCATTATTGTTAATCGGACCTTCACAGATGTTGCACTCTGTGGCATTATCGAAATATTTTATTTCATCAGATGTTAAACGGTTCATTGGTCTAATATCTTTTAAATACGTATTGTATAAATTTCTTAGATCTGTCTCAATGCGGGATACAAATACTTGGGCTGCATCATCTCCGCGATATAACTCAAATTTTGAAATAGAATCATCAAAGGAGCACTTTATTAGGTATGCAAAAGAAAACGGCTCATGTTTAACGTTTGTCGTACTGTAAGAATGTTTGGGGTTTGGTTCAGTTGAATCTAATGGTTTAAGCACTGATTCAAAGTCTGCATATACAACGAATGGTACACGCATTTGTTTTTCGATATTTTCAAATTTTAAAATGTTTTCCGCTACACTTTTCCCAAATTTATCCACTTTTAAATTAACTGATGGTATAACTGAGTATTTAAGTTTACAATCATTTTCTTGATGTAATGTCAAAGCGAATGATGATTTAAAATATATAAGGCACCCATCACAAAAATAAAGCTTATCACAACTTGATGATATCTGACTTGAACATAATCTTAATAAGTCTTTTATCCAGCAGTAATGACTTTTCATATTATCCAGCAGTAATGACTTTTCATACAATTTGTATCGCAAATGTGTGCATCATCATCATCATTATCTCTGACATTACAATCCTTGGTTACTAACAACAAATTTACATGTATACCTAGCTTTTTACCAGAATATCTTAATGGGCCCACAACTTCATATTTTAATTTATTATGTTCAAATACCAATTGTAAACCATACACGTTTACTGAAATATTATTCATTTCTTCAAATTTAGAAATATTACGCAATTTAATTGGAAAATTCATACCTGTAAAATTTAGCACTCTAGAGTAATGGGGGTATGACGTCATTTGTGATGGCATGTTACTGGCAGGGAACAATGCTGACGTGACGGCCCAAGCGAAGCAGCACTCATCTTGATTGCAAACATTAACAACAGCATTCTTCAGACCAATGAATTTCGGTAACTTGATATATGATGATCCCCCAAATGGTTTATATTCATTGATGTTTACCACCAAGTACAAAATTTTTTCTAATGCCCAACCTGTAAGATAAAATATATATTTAATAATTAAATATGCTTTCAATTATTGACCTATAACATACCTGAATCCTTTTCCTGAAATTCCGTTGATTGAACCTTCATGGCCTCAACAAATGATCGGTACACTTCTTCCAAGTCACTTGCAACAGTAACAATTTTATTACACGTGTTAAAAGATTTTTCACTGTAAGAATCCTGTGCGGGAAGAATGTACAATCCCACCACAACCATGTTTATTTTTAGTGCACCACGAACTGCTACTACTTCACTTATTAAACTAAGCACTTGAGCTTTAATTTCTTTAAAAAATATGGTAAAGACTATATGGAAATTTTCACTGCTTACTCGATATGTTGCAATCCTCTTCTTAAAAGCCGTTTGCACAATTTGAACACCTTGTGACAATGGCAAACAGGAATTATTTCGATGTTGGAGCGTTCTTTGATGAGCACCTAATTGATTATGGGGAACAGCTATATTACAAGTTACACATGTTCGCATCTGGGGTGTTGGTGTAGCCACATCGACTCTCCGTCGCTTTGCAGACTCTGCGTTAGCAAATCGAAACATGCAAGACTCTCTTCTGTGTCGTAACATACTGTAACTACGACTAAATGTCTCACTACAATCTTCACACACATACTCCATGTCCGTTTAACTAATTATTTTGAAACAGTCTTGCTGAATATTCTGTTCAATACTAAAATGTGACACCTCCTACCCACATATATACCTAGCGGCCAAGGTCACACCATTAAAAATTAACATTGACAACAGGTCTTTCAAGGTCATGCAACATCAAGGTCATAAAACTTCAAGGTACATTTTCAAGGTCAAGGTGATACCAACACCTGCGTTCAAGGTCAAGGTCAAGGTGATACCAACACCTGCGTTCAAGGTCAAGGTCATGTGACATCATTGAACACCTGCGTTCAAGGTCATGTGACGTCATAGGAGTGGGGGGTGACAAGGAAAGTGTATTAATCCTCTACTAGTGCTCGTACATAACAGTGGCGATCTTCTCGCGAGTTGCTTATTTAAAAAGAATAGGTGCTACCATCTATTACAAAATGTACCATTTAGGCACATACTAGACAACTAATTAATTAAAGGGACACTATAAAGATCTTTGAAACCATAAGGGATACGTGGGTAATTAAATGAGAGAAAAGTTGCGCTATTTTCACCTGAACTAACCTAAATTAACCTAAACATCTAAGGAAATCTGAATTGTCATTTTATTTATTCGCTGTAGTTTAAAATGTAATAATCTTCGGCGAAAATGGTATAATTATTTTTTCACTAGTGCGAGTAATAAAAAACATATATTTATTACTTGCATTTAACCCTAGTCGCGAATTCCTCGTATTGTACGATGGTAAATGTTGTTTTTTTCTTATAGAAAGTAGAAAAGTACCATTTTTGACAATTACTATTCTTGTCAAGATAGCTATAAATTGCTTGCAGAAAATAGTATTTTTGCCAAATAAAATGTTTACTTATGGTCAATATTTTTGTTATGATAGCCATGGATTTAGGTATTTTAAAAGGTTTTGTTTCAGTTTCCTGCTATTTTTTCATCCGTCTGATAATTTCCTGATGTTAATACCAAATGATTCGACTTCATTTGTTAGCTCTTTTTAACACTGATAATCTCTAATTGAGTTTCAATACAACATTTTTTATTATTATTTATTACAACAATTCAACAATGAAGATAGACGAAATAAATAAACAATAAAATATTATTTACATCGATTATTTGAAATGGAGTCCATTATTTTCTATACATTTTTAAAGTCTGTTTACAATATCATATGTTGCCTCATTTATCATTTCGGGGAGTACTGAATTAATTACCCAAATAACACTTGCTAGTATCTTATTAACATTGGTATAAGTGCGAGTATAAACCACATTTTTCACATAACCTCAGAAGAAGTAATTGAGGGGATTGGAGTGTGGAGACCTACCAGGCCAATGAACATGGCCTCTATTGCCATTTATTTCTGAATAATCTATTTAAATAAGCAGTAACTATAGCCGTGTTATGAGCTGGTGCGCCATCTTGCTGCAGCCAGATATTTTGTTCGTTCTCCAATGGTTGGTAATCTAACATGTTCTTTAAGTATTTAAGGAATCGGATAGAAACTAGTAGTAGTGATTATTTCTATTAAATAAACCGTTTTTGCTAAACGTTGCCTCATTAGTAAAAAGGATTTTCTTATAAAAATTATGGGTTCTTAGCCACCGGCAGAAGTCCATTCTATGGTGCGCATTTCGAGCCTGTAATTTTTGTATAACTTGGTATTTATTTTTCTTAAACATTTTTGAAACATAAGAAAGGTTCCAATAAAAAAACATCACACAGTTTTTAATTTTATCAACGACTTAAATAATTTCCTTGAAACAGATAAATTTAATGTGTGTAATACAAGATGTAAATCTCTGGAAAGATATTATCGATGAAGATTTATGCGCGATGAAATTAAGAACGTTGCACCCTATATTTCCTCTAAAATGAATGTGAGTCATAACCTATTTACAAATAACCTCATCTATCTGTTTCCAAATTAAGTGATTGCCATACGACTTTTTTCAATATTACATGTGACCTTGGCTAGCGGGGAAAGAAGCTTTTCAAAATAAAAATAAAAAATTATTTTAGATCAACAATCGGACAAGAATATCAATAAATTATGTTAGGTTGCAAAACTAAAAATAAACATAATTTATTATATTATTATGTTCTGTTATTCGTTGTTTCATTTAACGTAAAAATATTCCAGAGAAATTTCAATTAATCCATACGGTATGAGGAAGGGGGGGGGGCAAAATTATTCTCGCACACGGGCGGCAGCTACACTACGAACAGCCCTGTATACAAACGAAATTTCCGGATACCCTGTTAGAGTTATTAAAGACAAATACATATATCAAATTTAAAATGTTCTTTTATTAAACTTGAATTTCACGATAGAATACAGGTCATTCCATTAAAAATATTTATTTTGATTTATTTCTATTTGATGCACAGGACGTAAGACATAATACACCCGGTACCTACTTAAATTAAATGAATGTAGTTGGAGTACGGAAATATGTTTAAATGTAAATTAATGTGTATAAACTTACCACTAATAACTGTAACGATATCGTAGCTAACTGTACAGAACATTGTAAGAAATCAAACAGCATAACATTTTTCATTGCCTCATTAAATATGTCTATGTAGCTAAAATATATACATGAAAGCATATGAAAAATTAGCATAAATTAAACTCAAAGTAATTAGACATCTTGGAGCATGATATAGTTAATAGGGCCATTTGGTCATTACACTATTAACCTAATTTTTATAAAGCATTCATAAGGTATGGTCAGCCCTGAAAATTTGGAGTCAATCAGATAAGTAGTTTTTAAATACGAAATCGAAATCAATCAAAACGATAGCGAGGCGGTGACGTCATTACCTACAGCTAGTTAGCTTTGAACTTGTGCAACGGCCTTTCTGTACATATACGAGGGATATGAGCTTACTCTTTCTTCGCTCACTTAAAGCAGGAGAGTATTATTTCTTCTTTTAATAGTTTATTCTATAACAAGTAGTAGGGAATGCCATTTCATACGAGTTCTAGACAATCCTTTCTCTAACACTATTTTAGAAAAAGAAATTATTTGAAACTATTTTTTTCACTCCTGTCGTTATCAACTCCGTTACCTAGCAACGGAGTGAAGGCGATATGCACGGCCACCCCGTTTCCTGTCCTCTTTGGGGATGCCTAAAAATACAAATACATTGATAGATCGAAAATCGATGATTCGCATTTCATTCCATCGATGTAGCATCGACCTTAATTAATCGATGTTAAAAAAGCATTAACTGAAGAGCATTGATACACATCGAATTTATTGATGCATTTTTTATTGCAAAATTATGTATTTATATTTTTGGCTGTGGAACAAAAATTTTCAAAATTCGCTTGCTAAATGTTGGTTCCATTACGAATTGACAAAATTGAATAAAAATAACAACTATACAAAGACATAAAGGAGTAGACAGCCCTATCCGTATTTTGAGTGTTACAAAAAATTAAAGTGTCCATCAAGAATAGAAGAAATACCGCTGGTGACAGCAGCTTCCGCCTTCCTTCTAAGCTCGTCGTACAATTTGCACGAAGGGATACCACTTGGTTGTCACGTCTCTCTCACTCTTTACGTACGATCATCTTCAAATACGGCGAACACCTTCCGGTCTTCTGTATAGTATGTCGATGAAATGACAATAACCAAGTAAAAAACAAAAGAACTGTTCCCAGACGTGTTTGACGTTTGCAATTATATTTAGAGGTTTGTAAAAATAATAAACACTGTGTTAAACTAAATATGCAATTTTACTAGTTTATTAATTCTTAAGAAAATCGATGTATTTTCAGAAACATCGATATTTCTATCCATCGATTAAGCCTACCATCGATGTCATAAAAACGTCGATGTTTTTCCCCGATGTGTATCGAAAACCATTGTGCATCCCTAGTCTTTTTAGTCGTAAACAGCAAGTATAGCTCGACACACGGGTCTGTGGCAACCAAAAGAATGCGAGCAAAAACACCTTCCTAGGTTTAGGATGTTGCCACGTACCGTTACCTAATCTTAATTTACCATTTGTTAGCAAGGAACCTGTGGATTTTAATGTATTCACTAAAAATAAATAATATTATATTTAAGAAAGTAATAGTATTTTATTATAAGTTCAACATTATTTAAAATCTCTTCTTATTCTAATAATGCTGATATTGAAATGGCATGAACATATGACAACATAGTGTAAAATCAAGGGAAACCCCTGTTAGTTAATAAGTTTGATCGGTTCACTCGCGCCGTGTGCAACAACCGATGGATATTTGTGTGGGACATAGCTGTCTCAGGGAAGTAGTAATAAAACGGGCGCAAGCTATTTATTTTTTATAAATACGTCGGCGGCGCACCGCAAAACTTTAATTCGTGCGCATTTGACACTAATACGATCAAAACTAAAGAATCATTATGACTGAATTAATCATAAGGCTGTTTTACTTCATGCTGAAATATAATTTCCTATTTTTATTGCATTTTAAACATATCAGTGTAGCATGTCCATGATTCCGTTCCGTCACACAGCGGTTTCCGCGAGTCGCTCTTGGTAAATTATTTTAAAGGCCTGGAAGGCGTCAGAAAATTTAAATTTTTTAGCAGCTTGCACTAAAATTATAAAATCTTTCAAAAAATGTAATTAAAAAGTAAAGTGAGCTTAGCGTTCACGAGATATAAACAGAGGAAATATTTGAATGATTCGGACCAAAAAAAAAAACATTGTACGTCTTTGCATTGCAGGATTCGAGGATTCCAAAAATAGTGGACAACCTCGGGGTCCGGTAGACAATGATAGCTGTTTACATGGTTATTACCACTGGTCCGATTGTCATAACCTGGGTACACCAACTTTAACATTAGCCATCCAGTGCCTTAAGTACTAAATGTAGAACACTTTAGCAGTGAAATTACAAGACCGCCACCTCGAGTTAATTTCGCCATGCATAGGAAAATTACACTGAGTGGATGTGACATGATATTATGGTAGCGAGGATTCAACTAAGCGCGATATGTCGTTTCTGCGAGAATAACGCTTTCTACACATCGCCCAATATTTCTGCGGATTTACAGTCCGCCCACAGGTGGCAGCATTTTGCCTTTTTAAACACCAAAAATTACACAAGAGAGAGTTTAGCGTCGAGAAAAGGTGTCAGTGGTTCGAATAAAATATTTTGTTTTATTTGTTTAAAATTTTAATTTTAACTTTCCAATAATTGAATCTTCTAAATTTAATGTGCATTTGTAAGCACTGGTATTTTATGTCCGTTACTTGAATACAAATAACCATATAAAAATTTTATTTTCCAACTGCAAGAAAAATTTTTTTTAAACGCATCTTTTGGAATAATCCTTAATGTTTTACACAGGGGCTCGCCCTGGCCTTACATAGAAACTGTATAGCCACAGTATAAGGTTCGCCTTATTTTTGCTAGACCAATTAAACACAACTTATTTTGCTACGTCTTTTTATTCTTCTACTTTTAACTACTCTTACAATATTACACTATTTACATTGCTAAACACGAATACATCACCTTAACAACCCTAAAGTACTGCAATGAGATACCGTTAGGATTTCATTGGCTTTTACCGTAGAGAGTTGATCAGAACTTGAATTAATTACTGCCCCATTGCCGTCTAAATATCACGAGGGTTAGAGAGACATGCTCTGTATAGAACGGATATTTCACGTATTTACGCGAACTGCAAAACACTAAGATACAACTTCGTGCACGTCCCAACCAAACACAAAGAATGTAGTCTATTTAGCTGCGAGATTCACGGTACTTTTACTGTACGTTTACAATAATAGTAACCTGTGTTACTGGGCGCGCGTCCCCAAGATATCAATTACTTTAACATTTGAAAATCACTTTGCTTGACACACATGTCAGATCAGATCACGTGATATTATTATTTCAGCCACGTAGAGCATCTGCTTACTTTGAAATCTAACAGGAGACTAATTTGTTTATGGTGCTACACTGCTACAGCGCTCTAGTCCGGGAGGTCCATCAATCTTACGCGGTCACGTGGACCCTCCCGATCAACCAACGGATGTAGCGTCCGCCCACGTTGCCGGTCATATTTTTTCCTGCTAATAGGGAAATTGCAACAACCGTTAAAGCATTAATATGGGGTTACCCTTTGTCGGTTAAAACGTAAGAGGAACTAATTTACATATTCTCGAAGCCGCCAACCTATTGCAAAGCTACCGATTAACGGTTTTCGTAGAAGTGAATTTAATATTGTTTATTTTAGAATATATAACGTTTTTAGCTTTAAAGAAGACTTGATGTTTTCCGAGAATTAGAATACTGCGGAATGAAAAACTAGTGATTTTTAATAATTGGCTAGACATTTGGCGTAAAATAGAATAAAAATATTCTGTTGCTTCGCTAGACAACTGAGGGGCTGATAAACACGGGCGGCGTTTTTCCTTTAGTGCAACGTTGCCGATTCGCACTTTGAATTTGTTAGCAGACGTCTTTGAGACGTTGACAGATTAGTTTATATTTATTACTTTAATTATTAGAAAACATATTTCCCCAACACCAAATATTATTTAGGCATATAATCTAAAATGATTTTACTTACTTTATTATTTTTTGATGTTCTTTAATTAGAGAAATAAATTTTTCTTTAAATATTCTTTGCCTTAAACGACGATTCTTCGTATGTACCTTGAAATTGGTAAACTTTTCTAATCTATAACTTAATATCTTAAGCTGACTTAAAGCGAATACTATGAGGCTGAACGTTAAGATATCTGAATTTATAACATATGAACTTCCTAATGTACCATCAAATACATTCCAACAATATGCAATCTAAAAAATATATTAAAATGTATTAAATTTATAAAAATGTCGATGACGATTTTTGTTTCGCTAGGACTCAAACTTAAACTCAAAAGTACTTTATTATCTGAAGAATGAAGAACAATATTCACGTTGACAAAGTCAAGGCATTATTAGCAAATACTATAAATTATACAAACACAATCTGAAGGTCCTAAACAAATAACAGACCTACATTACCCATATGACATAGTATACCTAGGCTGTTAATCATATGTACATGTGGAAATATGGAGGTAATAAACAGCTGAAAGACAAAAAAAAGCAACGGTGCTTATTTTAATAAAATTATTGCTTTGAACTAGATCAAGGTTTTTTGCTTACTTTTTACCTTGCTTTTTTACAATAGTTGACAATACGCTCCGTCTCTACAACAACAACGACAATATACATTCATGCATAGGCGTACCCTAACATTACCCCGGCCTTGGCAAAGCTTGCCAAAAAAAATAGACAAGAGGATTAATTTTTATAGACGAAGCATTTAAAAGCAACTTAACGTTCTAATATTTAATGAAAGACAGTCTTAATCGTGACGAAAGCATTGTACACGTTTAGTATTAGTAAAGAAACACACGACCAGAGGATGAAAGACAAACTTCTTGAATGTCCTAACGGATCAATATTATTTTGGTCGGTAGCTAAGGCAGTCAATTTTCACTTTATTAAGTCAACCATTCCATCTCTAACACGTTCTACTGAAACCGTTGCGACCCTAGCACAGGAAAAAGCAAACTTACTGGCGAAACTATTTTCTTCACATTTAACGGTAAATTTTCAGGGAAAAACTCCACCGAATTTACCGTTGTAGAGAGTTCCCAAAATTGCTTTCCGGTAACGTTCTGTTAAACGAAACAGTCGTGACACCAAAAAAACTTGTGATCCTGACGAGATTCCAGTCATCCTAATGAAGACATGCGAGTCATCCTAACAAAACATGCGAGTGCAACCCATACCCAAAAAAGACAATCAGTTATAAAGAAGGATATCAGCTAAAAATTATTAATGTACCTGGAAGGCTTCAACATTATCAATGACCGTTAATATGGATTTCGCAAGTCTAGATCAACAGGAGACCTTCTCGCTGATATTACGCGCGTTTCGAACAACGCAATAGAACATCATGGGAGTCCCGGGCGGTAGTACTGGGCATTTTCAAGGCTTTGACCGAGTATGGCATGAGGGGCCCCTAACTAAAGTGAGAGCATATGAAGTGCCGGTTAATTCAGGTTAGTTGGATGTCACGGTTTCTTAAAGACCGTTCTCTGCTAGTGATGATATATATATTATCGCCCACGCTCTTTTAGCTATACCTTAACAATCTTTAAAAAACAATCCTAGAGGTCTCACATCTTAACAAAGATCTGGGTGAAACTTGTCTTGGGGTGACAGTAACCGAGTAGAATTTAACGTTAAAAAAAATCAAGCGGCAGGTTTTTCCTAAAAAGTTAATGTTGAAAAACCGGATATAGTCATGGCGGGACACTCGATTCCTTTGGCTTCAGCGTTGCGGCCGTTGCTAAGGCTGTCTCGCAGACGCAGGGACCACTATTCCGAGCTTAGAACGTTTGTACATCCCAACAGCTTTTATTGCTTTATAAAGCTCAAATTCGACCATCGCTGAAATTACATATTTGGTGCTCTGCTCCTGAATATACCCTGAGATTGCTGGATTCCATAAAGAAGATTTATTCGTTTGATCGGTGACCATGATTTGACAAACATCCTAAAAAGCCTTGGATATCAAAGGCAGGTCGGCAACTTGAACCTGTTTTAAACTATTTTTATGGCAAGTGCTGAACTGAGGTATGCAACGAGCCACTGCAGCTTGCCCGTACGTGGTTCAGCTTAGTGTCCCTTAAACGACAATGTTTAAAAAATTCTTTCATCTGAAGAACGTCATCAATTTGAAATAACCTCCCTGAGGGCATGTTCCCTAACGAGTAATATCTCTAAAGATTCAAGACCAAAGTGAATCGATTCCTGTCCACACGCACCGATCGCAGAGCGCCATAAAGGAATAATATTGCATTACTTTGCCTGATTATAAAAGGAATAACATATGCTTAGGCAAATTACGACCAGAAATACGCCAAAGGGCTTCTCTTATCTTCGATAATAACAGCTGATGTCCTGCATGCATTACTTGTTTATAATAATATTTAAAAATTAGTTTTGTAACTACATGATGGGATGAGAGAATGATTATTGGATAATTTTTATCGTGTGCGAATTCTAAATTTTGAAAGTGCCTACCTACCCTAGCAATTCCGTGATTATCAAGTTTACTTGATTTTTCTAAGGGCCTGTTCTTAGCTAAACATCTTAATTTTGAGGAAAATAATTTTTCTTGAACTGATTTTAGAATTAGTTTAAAAGCTTCATATATTTCGGATAAAGGGCCTGCAATTCTAAACATGTCCCTTACACACGTCCATAAACCGAATTAAATCTTAAAATATTCGTTCAAACCGAAACACTTGGGCAAACGTATTTTATACCACCTGTTGGTAATCTAACATATTTTTCGCGTCTCAACTACGTCATTTTTAATTAATATCACATCGGGCCAATTTTCGCGGATTTCAATAAGCCATTTAATGCCACGCCACCAAAGGTCTAATCCAATAATATCTTCAAATCCCACCCATCTAAACAAAAGGTCAACAGGATTATCTTTTCCGGATACATTCCTCTCTTTTGCAAGGGATGTATTTTCTTGAATTTCCGCTAGTTTGTTACGAACGCCCAGTGGCTTAAGTGGATGATTTCCCACAAAATGCATTGCAATGATCTTTGATTCTTACATACTAAAATCTGACGATACCTTTGTCCAATATCTGTACCTAATAGAGGCCCCGTCATTTAAATATCGTTTAGAGAAATATCACTGGTAGATAACGCGCTTACAGTCAAATACTACATGCGAGCAAGTGGTTAATACATTTTCTCTTAAAATGATATGATGTGGCATGAAATATAAAATGTGTTCACTAGAACCACTAAACATGCCTTTAATGATTATTGCATAAGCAGTACCTGCTCTTTTCATGTGCCCCTAGTGATTGGGATTGGATCAATGAATTCTTTATACACTTTTTTTAGTTGACAATTGTTATTAAGTTTACGCTCTAAGTGAAAAAATCGCGCTTTTGCTTGTTAGATTGATTATCCTAATGTATTTAAACCAGCTTTAAATGGCAGGGCTACGATGAACTTACCAAATTGCAACTTTTTAAGGTCCTTATCAGTTTTAATGGCGATAGATGTGAACAAATCGTTTTTACTAAAAATTAGTTGTTTTATAAAACTTGTATATTCTTCTAACAGAAAATTAAATTGGTTTATTAGAGAATAATAAAATTTAGTGTGTAGGTCCACTCTATAAGGGCATTTAAATTTAATGTTAATCTAATAATAGGGGAGCCACTATTTAAGGGTTGGAAAGTTTACATGAAATTTCCTGGCGGTGCATCACCCACCATAATAAACATCATTAGCAGCTTAGATATTAAAACATTAATTCGGTACGAGACATTTTGGCGCCAAGACTAATTGCTAATATTTTTTAATTTGCATACTTTCTTATTGAGATGAATACTTAAATTAGCCTCTTATTGGGGCTAATCAGCGTCCAATCCACTGTTCTTCAAATGAGCCTTTTTAATAAAAAAAAATTTACAGTCCTTTACAAAGATGCGACCGGGGAGAAAATTGAAAATGCCGAAGCGGAGTGCAACGCTTGTGACTATTGTGAAATTTGAGATCTGCGAAAACTCATAAATTTGAATGTAATATTTAGGTAGTTGATATAAGTTTTATTAATTCATAATACAAAAATAAGTAAAATAAAGGTTATAAACTCTATCGCGCCTCTAACTCTCGACTTGGTCTGATCCCGTCGTCCTTCGTCCCTTCTCCTTTCCCCGTCATCATCGGGCAACCGGCTCGGCGACGGCGGTTCGCGTAGTTCCGCTTGTGGATCATTTTAATTCGGTGTCGTTAGAATGTGTGACGTATGGGACAAATGCAACACAAGAATTTTGTTGAATTTCGTACCCACACTAACGTGCCCGTGCGATGATATAAACATTTTCAATGTTAAGAGCCCAGCGCCAAAATGTCCCGGCGCCAAAGCGGTCGGACAGAAAACAGCCGGCCAAAAATGTCATGTTCTGACATTAGTTACTATAATGTGGTCCGTATAACTCATATTTCAGGAAGCTTTAGACAAATGCCACGAGGGGATCACTGTCAATGGGATTAATATCAATAACCTGAGGTATGCGGATGACACTGTTCTTGTTGCCGACTCCCTGGAAGGCCTGCAGGAACTGGTCAGCCGCGTGACGGCTGCAAGCTCGGAGGCCGGTCTAAGCCTGAACGTGAAAAAGACAAAGTGGCTAGCAGTTAGCAACGTGGATGGACTGCTGGAAATCAACGGCCAACGGATCGAGCGAGTGGAAACTTTTAAATATCTTGGGTGTCAGCTAAACGAAAAATGGGATGGTATGCAGGAGATTCGTGCAAGAATAGAACAAGCTCGTGCTTCGTTCCTGAGGATGCGTCAGATAATTTGCAGAAGAGATTTAGGCTTGCCTTTGCGCGTCCGATTGCTTCGCTGTAACGTTTTCAGCATACTGTTCTATGGAATGGAAGCTTGGACCTTAACGGATGCGATGTGCAAAAAATTGGCGGCCTTTAAAATGTGGTCGTACTGAAGGATCCTAAGAATTTCCTGGGTAGAAAGAGTACGTAACACCAAGGTGCTTCAACGCCTCGATAAACAGCCGGAGGTTCTGTTCACACTAAAAAAGCGCAAATTGGAATATTTTGGCCACATCTTAAGGAATGACAAGTATCGACTTTTAAAACTCATTTATAGAAGGGAAGATCGAGGGATGGAGAGGCCCGGGTAGAAGAAGAGTATCTTGGCTAAAGAACCTAAGACAATGGTATGGAGTGAGCACCACCACATTGTTTCGTCGAGCCATAGACAGAGTACAGATAGCGCTGATGATTGCCAACGTCCGAGGCGGACAGGGCACCTAAAGAAGAAGAAGTATAGCTCAGTTGAAGCAATTTCCTGCAACTATTATTTTCTTGCGTTTTTGACATGCAGCTACTTTTAAACCTAGTTGGCCATTTCATCCTATCTACTTGGTTACATTCAACTGCCAAGGCCAATTTGGTATTTTGACATTTTCGCTTAATTTGAAGCTATTAACAATATATGCTATATTTTGGGACATAATTATGTTACACTAATTTAATCTAATTTATATAAATATATTCGAACCTCCACTTACCCAATAGTATTTTTGTGGATCCATGGGCCACCAAGTAGATAGCGGAAGGGCTCTAATTGCAATTGTCTCATTGTTAATTACGATTGCAGGTAACTCCACGAAAAAAGGGTGAATAAAATAAATCAGAGTAACAACCCAACCATTAAATAGGAAAAGTGTATTATATATTCTGTTGTGTTTAACAGAAGTAAAATATATATTTTTTATATTAGGATCTGGATCGTTCAGAATATTCTGTTCTTCTTCAATGATATTGAAAAATAGCGTTCGTATAGACTCCTTACTGAAAGCTCTTAACCTAAATAAGGAGACCGTGTATATGAGGGTGATACATAAGTTTCCTAAAAGTTCTTCCAAATTAAGTTGTTTTGCGGTAAGGAGGCGGAAAACCTGGTAGTATGCTCTAATAATATACTCCAAGTAATAATAGTAGAATATCCTGGAAAAAATGTTGTAAACCTTCTTTAATCTTTTATTTTTCATGAAAATAATTGGCCATATTCCCACTGTACTTGAAGCGTACATGCAGATTTTTAGTATGTGATTATTAGGGAACATCTAGAAAAAAATGTAGTTTTTGAGAAGATAAGAAATATGTTTGATTGTGATATGATTTCGTTCTATTCAGGAAGTTTGAGGCTATAAAATCTATTGTTTGAAGAATTTCTAGCCATCAAACTACTTTTAATTATATCTTTACTTGACGATGCAAAATTAATTAAGAAATACAAAATTTAGTTACGTTAAAAAGCTCTTACTGTTCAACTTTTAGGTCTCACAAACTCACGAGAGACCAGAGGTTTTAAAATATTTAAATCATAAGTGACAGGAAAGAAATATAAAGGGTGTCCCAAGATGAACGCACATTTTTATTTGTTAACAAAACACATTTATTTATTTCTTGAAATATGTCAAAACTATACTGGGATTAAAAAGAATACATATCACGATTAAGTGTAAAACACAATATCCGACAAATGTCCACCGCAGCTTTGCTAGCAGGCCCTTGCCCTTTTGACGAAATTACTGATAACATTTTCACATATTTGTGAACGAATTTCATCAATGACGCGTCAAATTTCGTTCTTCAAGTCAGGAATTGCGGCTGGCTTATTGGCATAAACACGAGATTTAAGAAAACCCCAGAGAAAGAAGTCGCGCGGTGTTATATCGCAGGATCGTGGTGGCCAATTCTGATCACCATTGCGAGATATGACACGACCAGGAAATTTCAGTCGTAACGAGTCCATTGTTTCACGCGCAGTGTGACAGGTCGCTCCGTCCTGTTGAAACCATAAGTTTTCCACATTAATTCGGTCTAATTAAGCCCACAGAAATTCTTCTAACATTGCACGATAACGTTCGCCATTCACTGTTAGTGCAGTTCCAGCCACGTCTTTAAAGAAGTATGGCCCAATTATTCCGCCGAACCAAAAACCGCACCAAGCGGTGACTGGTAGAGGATGCATTAGTTTTTCGTCAATAACACAAGGATTCTGTTCCCCCCCAATTTGACAATTCTGCTTATTGAGGTATCAATTTAATTTAAAAGGTGCCTCATCACTAAACAGGTTTTTCTTCGAAAAATGTCCGTCATTTGCCTCGTTTTCCAGAATCCAATTAACAAATTCACGGCGCAACCCGTGATCTGCTGGCTTTAATTCTTGGGTCAATTAGATTTTATAGGCATGCAAATGCAAATCTTTTGTAAGAATTCGCTGCATACTGCTTTTGGTAATGTTCACTTGCTGTGACCGACGGCGAATCGACGTGCCTAGACTCTCACCAACACTTTCCGATACTGCTGCAATATTTTCAATAGATCGAGCAGTACGCGGCCGCCCTGTTGATTTTATGTTTCCAACTGAACCACTTTGGTCAAATTTCTTGATCAATCTTTGCACTGTCGTATGTTTTGGGTGTATTATTTCTTCCAAGAACGGCTCGCACTCTACGAACTGTTTCCGCATAACATTCTCCACATTTATAATACGTTTGCACGATAACAACGCGCTGTTCTACCGTGTAGCGTTCCATGGCTATTAATTGCAATAAATTACATGACAGCTATTAAATTTTCAGAAGCTTACTATGGCAAAAACGAGAATGCCACGATATTTAAAATGTGCGTACATTTTGGGACACCCTTTATTATTGGTTAATTATCTGCATGTTTTGTAAAATAAAATGTTTTCTGTATTTCATAAATTAGTGTATCAAGAAAATAAAACATTTTTTGTAATTCATATTTGTTACTGTTCCTTACCATTTTGGGTCTGCAATTTTTTGTTGACACTATGTGATATATTATTTGTTTAAGTACTGTACCTCTCCTTCAAATAATAATAAATCAAGTGCAGAGTTTTGAAAATTGTTCTGGGTAAATATCCCAAAATTACGTCGTTTGTAATATTAACCTTAATTACACAGGTACTTAAGAAGCTTTAAAAATCTGTTTTTAATAATACAAATTTTCTGTTTGTTCGGAAAGTCTACAAACTTTGGAAAATAATTACCTTTGTGCAAGATAATTTGAAAATTATATGGGGGACTTTTTATCATAATATTGGTTGCAAAATAAAATTATAGAGTATCTCTTTTGTAAATATTACAAAAAACAAAACTTTTTAAACACGATGTGCATAT
This sequence comes from Polydrusus tereticollis, assembly GCA_963920685.1. Taxonomy (NCBI): domain Eukaryota; kingdom Metazoa; phylum Arthropoda; class Insecta; order Coleoptera; family Curculionidae; genus Polydrusus; species Polydrusus tereticollis. Next base: position 86,765,517 of record OY987333.1, on the reverse strand, counting down.
TATTACAAATATGGCTCAAGTATACAATGTGTTTCAAATTAAAGTTGCGTAATATACTTTGGAAAACAGTAAACGATTTTAAACTATTCACACGTGTTTTGAAAGAGCTCTATAAAAACAAGCAAATAAGTGGTTTATTGTGAGAGCAGAATTGTGATTTTTGACAGGGACATTGTTGATTTGTGTGTGAGGATCATATTACAATATCGAGGACTTGGATATGGTGTAAGACTCAATAAGATCAATATTCGGTAAGGAGGATGTCAATCAAAATAAATAACATAGGTCAATCCCTGCAACATTGTAACGAAAAAATCGATAAAAATAACGAACTAATTAAGAAGCAAGCAGAACAAATAAAGCAGTGTTTTGCAAAAATCGAGGAGTTGGAAATCAAATGCGCCGATCTTAAAAAGGAGAATGGGGAGTTAAAGGAATCCCTAAATTTCCAAGAACAAAAATCGAAGCTAAATTGTGTCGAAATTGAGGGAATTCCTGACATTAGGAATGAGAATGTACTGTCCACAGTTATAAATGTCGCAAAAGCTCTAAATGTAGCAATTGGTGAGAGTAATATCAATTATTGCTTTTGTGCTGAAAAAAAAAAACACAGAAAGGGGGACCCAAAAACTATATTCTTGGGATTTGTCTCGAGACTTAAAAAAGAAGAATTTACAAAAGCAAGAAAAGTTAAGAGAACATTAAGTCTTGTGGATATCTACCCAGAAAAAAAAGGAGTGGAGGCCAAACAACCCATCTACATCAATGAATCTCTTACAGGTGCCAATAAGGCATTGTTTGGTAAATGTCGAGAATACAAGAAGAGTAACGGAGTTAAATTTTTGTGGATAAAAAATGGTAATATATTCATGAAGAAGTCTGAGAACTCAAACATATTTTTAATCAAATCTGAAGCTGCTTTGAATGATGTGCATTAAACATCAGTTTAAAAAATTAAACATTTATTACCAAAACGTGCAAGGTTTAAGCACTAAATTCAATGAGTTCTTATTAAGTTTGAGTGCTGCGGACTACGATGTTATCATCTTGACCGAGTCATGGTTATCATCCAGTGTTTGTGATGGTGAACTTTTTAACGATAATTATAGGGTTTTCAGGTGAGATAGAAATCTTAGAGATACGAAAAAAACCAAAGGTAGAGGGGCCCTAATAGCAGTTAGAACGGGATATGTTTGTCAACAATTATCATTTCAGTGCAACAATGTTAACGTTGAAGATGTTTGGGTGAAAATAGTTTTCTTTTCTCAAAATATTTATATAAATACCATGTATGTTACCGATAGTATGTCACTACAAACATATGAAAATATTTTTGATAATATAGAATATAGATTATTAGATTTAGACTCAACTTATATCTTAGCAGGATATTTTAATATACCAGGTCTAGCTACAATTACCGAAAGAGACAATTTAACTTCAATTGAAAGACGCTATCTAAACTTTATACAGCTTATAAACGCCAAGCAGTGCAATCATGTGCGTAATGGGTTAAATAGATACTTAGATTTGGTGCTTAGCAATGGATGTATTTCTCTGGAGAGGTGTGATACTCTCATGATCAAAGAAAATATAAATCATCCCTCCTTATTTTTTAATCTAGAAATAAATATTAATGCAAATGTTTATAATCCAGAAAAAAATTTTAATCCGAAGTTTAATTATAAAAAAGCAGATTTTTTAAAACTGTATAACTTATTACAAGAAGTTAGCTGGAACGAATTAAAAAATAGTTCGAATGTGGACGTTGTTGTTGATAAATTTTATGAAATTTTTTATACTATATTACATGAATGTGTTCCTACAGCTAAAAAAAACTAAAAGATTTTATCCACCATGGTTTACAAAACAAATAATTTTAGACTTGAAAAAAAAAGACGAATATCGCAAAAAATTTAATCGATCTAAAAATGTACTGGACCGTCCAAATTTTATTTATCTTCGAGCAAAATCAAAACGCGATATTAACACAGCCCACAAAAAATACCGAGGCGAGGTCGAACAGAGTATAACTAGTAGTTCACAAAATTTTTGGTCCTATGTAGCAAAAACTAGATTAAACACAGATACATCTAACTCTATGACTTACCAGGGGTTTAACTATCACAGATAATCAGGCCGCGGCGGAAGCCTTTGCCGATTATTTTTTGAGTGTATATTCGACAGAATCTGGGAAATATGACACTGAGTTTTTCGATGGGGAGATACTTACAAACTCTTGCTTGAACATAAATTCAGTTAGCGACAATGACATACTTAATGCATCAAAAAAATTGAAACCAAAAAAATCATCGGGTCCAGATATGATCCCCTCCTATATATTTAAAGCCTGTATACACCTTTTATTGGAACCTCTTAATATAATATATAACCTAATACTAAAAAATAATACTTATCCTTTACTCTGGAAACGTTCAAAAATATGCCCAGTTTTCAAAAATGGTAATAGGGAAGAAATACAGAATTACCGCCCCACAGCATTAATTTGTACACCAAGCAAGCTTTTTGAATCTATTGTTTATGAAAGAATCTTAAATCACATATCACATTGTATAACTGACAAGCAACATGGATTTCTACCTAAGTTTTTACCTTGGTTTTGTGCAAGAAGCAAACGTCGTGATTGAAAAGAATAACCAAACAGATGTTATATTTACAGACTTTAGCAAAGCATTTGATAAAGTCGACCACGATATTTTGCTTAAAAAATTGCACTCTTACGGGCTTTCAAATGGACTCATTAAACTATGCGCATCTTATCTAAGTGGTAGAAAACAATATGTAGTATTCAAAGGTGGGGAATCGCGCGAATTTTTAACCAGATCGGGTGTGCCTCAGGAATCGAACTTGGGACCTCTATTTTTCTTAATTATGATAAATGATTTGCCGGAGAGTATTCGAAACTCGGAGTGCGCACTATTTTGCAGATGACTTCAAATTATATAAAGAAATTAAAACACAAGATGACGTAACTCTTCTATAAAGTGACATAGATAGACTTTTTGAGTGGTCTCTGGCAAATAAGTTATCATTTAATGTGGACAAATGCTTTATTATGTCAACAAGGAAAAAATATAAAATTATATCAGAATATACAATAAATAATACAAGTTTAAATAGGAAAAAAGAGATCAGGTATCTGGGTGTACTGTTGGATGAAGAACTAAGTTTTGAAAAGCATGTAACTAGTATTGTAAATAGGGCTTACAAAATGCTCGGGTTCATTGTTCGAAATTCGTTTAGGTTTAGTAATTTAAAAACATTAATTATTCTTTATAATTCATTCGTTCGGAGTATCCTAGAATTATGCTGCAATAGTATGGTCCCCTTATTATGTCATATACAAAAATAAAATAGAAAAAGTCCAGAAAAAGTTTTTAAGGTTTTTATATTATAAAAAACATGGTGAATATATTTTTAATCTAGATTATCACAACTCGCTAACTGAATTTAAATTTACTAAAATGGAAACGCGAAGGCACATTGCCTCGTTGATATTTTTGTACAAATTATTACGAAATAGAATTGAAAGTTCTCAATTACTAGAAAGAATTAAGTTGAACTGTAGTCCACATTTTAACAATAGAAAAAGATGTATCTTTGTCGTTCCAAGGCCTCGTAGAAATTTGGGATTGAAGTCTCCTCTCCATAGAATGTGTTCCCTTGCTAATTTAGTAAGTAATGTTGATTTTTTTGCTGAATGCACAATAGAAAAATTCCGAAAAAGGCTAGCGTTAGAGATGGCTAGTTTGCCAAATTAATCTTGTATATCTTGACAAAATTTTGCACCTGTTTTGTTTTTGTTATTGTTACATTCCTTACTCCTTGTTAACATAAAAATTATGAATTATGATGTGTAATACATGCTCTTATTTAGGTTTAGTAAATGTAGATTAAGAATAAGTATATTTTGTTACTTTATTGCAATTAATTATTGGAACTTGTGTTCTGTCGATTGCTTGATAAATAAATAAATAAAAAATATATACTTCCATATCTTATTGCTTTGCTTGGAAGTAAACTTTTGTAAATTCGATATGTTGTTTGTGGTTTTCTAACCATTCATTAAAATGAGTGTAAAGCGATTTTTTCTCTGGGTTTTTATGAATATGTTCTATAAATAAATCGAGATAACAGCGATAGTAACGTCACCATTCCTATCTAAATGGCATTTTTATTACCTACACTCCGTTCTAAATTTATAATCAATAATTAGAGTTTTGCAATTATTATTCTAAAAGCTTCGATATAAAGCCCGCAAGAATAGTCATATCTAATATAAATTAATTAAAGGTATAAGGAAGGTAGTTTTCATTAAAAAATATTTTATAATATATTATCGAATATTTAATTTTATGATATTAGAATAGTAACTTTGTAATTGGCGCAATTTCAGTGGCTTGTATATGCATGTCATATAAAATTTAAATAAATAAATATATAAAATAATATGTTATTTAAGTTGGATATTGGTCCTATAATTATTTTGTTCTTGTTGTTGCTTGTGTATCTTCTATGGCTAGTTTGATTGAGATTTTTTCCTCCTTGGTCATGATTATTCTTTTTTCGTATTGTTCTGTTTTCTTGTTTCTATTCACTTGTTTGCATGATTTAGATGTTTATTTTTCAGCTGAAATTCGGTTCGACATCTATGGTAATTGCCAATCGCGTGGGAATTTGTATCTGATATTTGGCGGTGCTCGTATCTGTGTTTGTATAATAAAATTGTTCTGGGAAGCGTCTGCTCTTCTGTAATAGTCCACTATACTGCCGTCCTAAGACAAAAGGTCTTATCTAATATTTTAAGCTTTTTCAGAATTAACATTTTTGTGAAAAGCACTCTGCCATTAAAGTATTTCAAGTTAAAGAAAGAAAAGAACTACAAATTCCTATGGATCAATAAGGGTACTATATTTATGAGGAAAACGGAGGATAGCAAAATTATACTTATTGAGAAGGAGGAGGATTTAAAAAACTAAACCAAAAAAAACGTCAGTTAAAAATCGTGTGCATGAACATACAAAACTTAAAAAACAAACATAATGAGGTGCAATCTTTTGTGGCAGAGGATTCCTGTGATATTCTTGTACTAGTGGAAACATGGCTAACACAAATGGAGGTCGGTCTGTACGAGATTGATGGATATCAGTCTTTGCACTCCTGCAGAAACAAGAGGGGAGGAGGAGCCTCAATATATGTGAAATCAGGTATCAAGTTTAAGGAAGTAGCAAAATCGACCCCTGATGATGAAATGAGCTGGATGTGTGTGTTAATTGGAGAAGAAAATAACTTAAAAATCAGTGCGATGTATCGACCACCATCTTACAACCATAATCAGTTCTTTAATACCCTGGAGCACATTCTGACAAGTTATCCCAAGACACATTTGATTGTTGGAGATTTAAATATCAATTTATTGGATAGAACATCAAACACAGTCAGAGATTATGAGCAAATAGTTACACTCAACAATTTTAAAATACTTAACACAGTAAACGTGGAAAGTGCAACTCGAGTAACATGTAATACTGCTAGCTTGATAGATCATGTCATAGTTGACCAGGGACACAAAAACAATTGCACAATGACAGTACACGAGAATTCCATCTCTGATCATAATAGAATATCAATTGTTATAAATGAAAATATCAAGATTCACAGGACAAAAATAAACCATCAAGTCATAAAGGTCAACCATAGTACATTTAAAAATCTATTCCACGAAAGAATTAGAGAGACACAAGTGTCTACATTTCAGAACCTCATCAATAAAATATGCGAATGCAAAAAAGAAAGTGAATATATTCAAATAATTAAGTGCCACGGAAACAATACATGGGTAACTAAAGAATTGCTAGATATGATCCATAGAAGGGATAAGCTGTATAAAAAAAAATGTGAGGACAGGGATAATGCTCAACTCATAACTCAATTCAAAAACCTCAAAAACGAAATTAACAATAAAATAAAGGTGTTAAAAAATAAATATTTCAGAAACAAGTGGGAACAGACAGGAGGAGATTCAAGGAAACAGTGGCAATTCATCAATAATTTACTGAGAGGCAGAGACAAACAGGTACATATTGAAACAATTAATGTGAACGGCAGGGTGGTTACGCACTCAAAAGATATAGCAAATGAACTAAATATTCACTTCACAAATGTAGGTACCAATATTGTAAACGAATTAAATAACGAAATATTAAATTTGGGTCCAGAACACGGAGACTTGCTTAACTTTTCAGAGATTTATTGTGAAAATAGTATATATGTAAATAATACCTGTGAGAAAGAGGTTAGGGAAACAATATTAAATTTAAAAAAATTCTCGGCACCTGGGGATGATAAGGTAACGGTAAGAGATTTGATTAATTTGATGGATGACATAGTTCCCATAATAACAAAACTAATAAATAATGTACTTTTAACTGGAACTTTTCCCCTCGAATTGAAAATAAGTAAGATTACGATATATAAGTCAGGCCCAAAAGACTGTATGGGCAATTATCGTCCAATTAGCGTTATAAGTACGTTTTCAAAAGTAGTAGAGATAGTAATAAAAACCAGGATTACTTCATTTATGCATAGGCATGTTACTGCGGACCCTTATCAGTATGGATTTATTAAAGATAGCAATACATTAAGTGCTACTACAGATCTCGTCAACTTGATCGCAAATGAAATTGATAATAAAAAAATTGTAATAGCAGTATTTATCGACTTAAAAAAGGCATTTGACGTTGTAAGTTTTGATATATTGTTAAGCAAAATGTATAAATTGGGCATCAGGGGCGCTATGTATAATTTAATTAAAACCTATCTACTAAGTGGTGAACAATATGTAAATCTTGATAAACATGTTAGTGGAAACAAAAAAATTGAATGCGGAGTGCCACAGGGATCAGTGCTAGGACCTCTATTGTATTCATTGTTTATGCTTAGCTTGCGATGCTCGGGGTTGAAGGCGCGGTATTTCACCTTTGCGGACGATACAGCTCTGATATATAGTTTCAACAGTGAGGACAAACTTGAGATAAATGTAAATTTAGATCTTCAAAAATATAAAGACTGGCTATTGTGCAATAGGTTAAAAATAAACATCGAAAAGACTAAATACATGACTTTTAAGCAAAAAAACAAAACTATAGGGACCCCTGTTATAGGAATAAATAATTTCAATATGGAGAAAGTAGAAAAAATAAAGTATTTAGGATTAATTATAGATGATAAGCTGAATTGGAAAGACCACATTAATTTCGTATCTGACAAAATCGCACCAATGATCAGCGCTTTATATAGAAATAGAAATTATCTATCACAAAAAAGTAAAATGAATATATATAACGCCTATTTTCTATCACATTTCAGATATTTGTTGCCTGTATGGGGAAATTGTGGTGTAGTGAACTTTAACACTGTTCAGACATTACAAAATAAAGTATTAAAGATATTATTTAATTATGGCTATCTGACACATACGGCGGTTTTATATAGAGAATTAGGTTTGAATCGACTGGATACACTTTTGGAACTAGAGCAATGCAAACTTATGCATAAAATCATACATAAAAAGCAAAAGTCAAATAATGAAATATTATTTAATTTTAATATGCATACACATTGCACTAGGACTCAAGGTAATATCCACCTTAATAATATAAGAACAAATAAAGGAATTATGAGTCCACTGTACCGGGCATCTATTGCCTACGATAAACTACCAGTAGAAATAGGGAATGTTCCTCATTACAAAAAATTTCTGAAATTAACTAAACACCAGTTGGGAATTGACAAGAAAACTTAAGCTAGTATATAAATATATAAATTGTATAAAGACATGATCCGTTGCCAAATTTACTAATTTTGTAAAATGATCGATGCCAATGTTTAATTACACTGTTTAGGTCATAAGAAAAATGTATATATTTGTAATTATGCAATAATAAAAAATAAACCATTTAAAAAAAAAGTTAGAAACGCCAACTTTTATAAACAGGCAGTATACAAATAAATTAGATCATAGCTAAGAGTTTGGAGACGTAATTAAAAGTGATTAAGAAATATTCATGATTTAGTAGATACGACTTATGGACTTTGTAAGCAGTATTCTTGTTCGTGTAATTTTCTTAGTCTAATTAGCGTATATGGTGGATACGACATACTGTCATAGTATTTACATGTTTTTATGTAAAGGTTGACAAATTTGGCTATATAAAACGAAAGATAAAAAATATTAACGAATATATTTTCAAAAAATTATTAAATAGGTAACCTATTTTCTGCAAACGGGCAAACCAATCAAAACATATATATTTATTTTAAATACGTTTTTTGCATACAAATAACAAAAATTTAAATATTAACAAAAACTGGGTTTAATGTTGAAGATAAAATAAAAGGCAAATGGTAGACTACTCATCATCATCATCGATGGTAACGTCATTAGTTTCTGGTAGGTCCCGCCAAAATTTTATTCTATTTTGAGGTATAATGGCCGACAACTTTGAAACTAGATTTGTTTTTCTATCTGTGGCAATGCCTTTGTAATTCTTTCGGACAGTTGGCGAGGGAACACCTTTTTTACTTATATTGCCTATAAGAAAGTTCAATTCTGTAAAGGCGCCAGCGAAATCAGTTTTGTAAAATAAGTTATTATATCCTCTCCTAAACTGAACTTCACAGAATGTATTTAAGTAGGGTTTTGGCATAGTTTTATTAAGCTTAAATATGGATGAGTAGTCTTTACAATCATAAAAATTGGCTAACTCCATATTAATAACCTGCACTTTTTTATTTGCCTTTTTTATGCAGGCAAGATAGTCTTCGAAATCAAGAACTTTCTTTTTTTCTTTTAAAGATTTCTCTACCTGGTGGTGAAACGAGTCTGCCGACATGAAGGTATGGCCAGTCTCTAAGTATTTAAGCGTGATTCTAGTAGAATTGACTTCAGAAGAATTAATAAGATAAATAAAGAAGCAATATAAGTTCCAATTTTTATTTTGGGCGGCGCAATTGTCCATCCATAAAGTTATTTCCGCAGTGTCTCTATGGAGTAAGAAGAAATTGTAAAATGTTGACATTATATCAAATTTATTTCTACCGGCCACACCTTCATGCCATATGACTGCTACTGGTCTTTTTGCATCGGTTTGCTTTCCAAGTGGCACGAAAGATTCATTAAAGCATATTATTCTTGTAGTAAATATAATTTCCTTAAACATTTTAGCTCTAGGCAGCATAACTACCTAAAAATAAACAAGAAAATAGTAAATCCAATTTTTACAAACATAATTTAATTTCTACACAAATACCTTTTGTAAATCTACTGAGAAGGATGACTCTTTTGAAACATCATTTTTGTATTCTTTCCTTGCCGAAATGGCATGATCATGATGTTTTTTCCAGCTTTTGCAATCTTCACAATCAAGCGGCGTGCTTTCTTTCTGATGGTTTGTACTTTTTGAGTGATTTAAAAATGATTCGCAGTGCCAGCACTCCTCATTTCCCAAGACAGCAAAGGAAATATTCATACTTGCTACTTCTTTTTGATATAGCTCATACGAAACTGGAGTATTAGGATATTTTTCTAAATAGTCTTTATGCATTATTGTAATATTAATATCACTTGGTAAATACTTCTTATTGGGAGCGTGCTCTCGCCGGTAGTGAGAAATTGTTGGACAAAATGAAGTAATATGGTTACTAATATTAGATCGGTCTATCTTTTTCTCCGATGAATGTCCCTTTCTTTTTTTGTTGAACACCAACATTTCTGAGCTACTTTTATTCAAAACGTCTCTAATCAACCTGTCATTGGAAATGCCATATCCCAATGTCCCTAAAAAAAATTTCTTGCAAACATGACAGTCGTTTCCATTGGCATCCTTGAAATAATATAAAATCGTACTTCCTCTTCGCGATTGGACATTTTCGTTTTTAGTTTTTCTCTTCGTTTGTGTATTCTTAAGAGCTGAAAAAACAAACTGTTTTTGTTCCGTGTCACTTAGACTCCAAAATTCTTTGTTTATTTGTTTTATTCTTTCTTCAGTTATTTTTCTTGTACAATTTCGAATACAACTACTAGAACATATTGCCTGAATATCATGTTTAACCCACCTTGTCAATTCCCTTTTGTTTTTTTCTTTCTTGTGTGGATATATCATACATTTTTCTTTTACGCTCAGTACCTTTTTTGGTATATTGTTTTTCCTTATTATCGCTAAGGACAACATTTTCAACAATATCTTTTAAAATATCTTCCACTATAATTATTAAAGGAGATTTATCTTTTGTAACTGAGCTAATATTTACTACATTTTCAATAATATTTCCCAAAATATCTTCTACAACAATCAAAGAAGTAGATTTATCGGGACTTAAACTGTTACCCATTTTAAAATTGTCACCTTTATTGATCACTATGTCTGAAATTATATTTATTTTTTCTGTACTTGGAGAATCTGCAGCTTCAAATAAAAATATATGGTAAAAACTAGGTAAGTAGGTACTTTTTTACTTTTAAATTAACAAAACAAAATATTTTCTGTGTCTACCTCTTGTAACATATTTTGAGATGTCCTGAATTTGCGTTTGTTCTGTTTTCTGCATATTTAACAATAAATCTAAACCAGTGGTATTATTACTTAATTTTCTTCTGCCTTTTAACAGAGTATCATCTAGATTGCCTCTAGATTCCAGGTTGTTTAGCGAATATGGCAAAAAAGTGGGATCAGTATCATTACTGGACTTCAGTGCTTTTCTAACAGAGCAGGTTTTAAATTTCTCCTTTAACTTTTTATTTAGCGCCAGGGTTAATAATTTTTTAGATCTTTCCGACATAATCTAAAAATTTATAATAGTTCAAGGAAAAACACGATAATAAAGGCAATTAACTTTTAAACTGTTTCTTAAAATAGTTAACAATAATCTAAGTACTACTACTTACGTGAGGTCAAAATATTATAATTATATGAATAAATATCCCTTTTTGTTAAACTTAAACACGTTCACACACTTTAATATATTAAGAAAGTACTGGTTTTGTTTCAGTTAATAAAAACATAACCTCAAAAATTGTAAAGCCGCGTAAACCTTAAAAATCGTTGGGCTCGTCCAAATTTTTAGGTAGCAATGCTAAGTTAAAATGTCGTAACTGGCCCGATACGACAGAAGGACGTAGTATTATTAAGATACGACATTTAAACTTAGGGTTGACCATGTTTTTGTAGATACGACAAATAGTGGGTGCTTATTATAACCTATATCTAGTTTAGATACGACTATAGGACTTTGCACAGTAATAAAATACATTCTAACGCTTCAAGATATGAAATAAACCCAAAATCCATGTTTTTGTCGATACGACCTTTTGTCTTAGGACGGCAGTATAGGTTTGTCTATGTGGTCTGTTATTGTTGGTATTTGCAAGTCGTTGTAAAGTAAGCGTATTGATGTGTATCTTGGTGCACTCGCGATAATTCAAGGGCTTTGTTTTGGTGTATTCACAGTTTTTTGTAGCGAGTCTTGTTAATTGTGCACCATGTTATTCTTGACCGCTTTATTTTTAATGCCGTCGAAGCCCGGCGCCTTTTTTGAAGTTATTATTTTGATTACTGAATTAACTTCTTTAAAGCTTACGTTCAGAATATTTTGATTTTCATATCATTTATATAAGGTAAGACAAGACCTCTCAGATTTTGGCCGCAGCAGCCCCATATTTTATGTTTCGCGTTGAGGTTTCCCCCGCTCAATGTCGTTTCTTTGTGGTCAAATATTATTCCCAAATAATGTTACTCGAGATTTATAGACGTAACCTATTTATTTTTGGTTTTTATTATCACGAAGGTGCCCTCTATATAGTAAATATTTTTGTTTCCCGGCCAAAGGCCATTTGTTTCTTTACTCTTTAACGCTTGTAACTTTAATATTTTAACTTATCTATACCCCAGTGGCTAGTATATTTATCGAGTAACCACAGGTTCTCGTAAGATTTTGTATTGTACTTTAACAATGCTCTTATGGTAAAGTTAGTTAGTTTTGAGAGGTTCTTGCATAGACCTTGCGGAAATTCCAAGTCTGGGGCAATGTCCTGGATGTAGGTCTATGTGGCTGCCAGATCAGACTAAATAGTCGTTTTTACGGTGTAAGTTTAACAGTTGCCGTCTACTGCAAGACCCAGTCAAGCAGGGTTTGACTTTTGCTTATTCTTTTAATGATAACTTTGTAATATAAACTTTCAAAAACTTCTATGTTAAACCTAATCACTTATTTATCTTTTAACTTTAAGTACCTATTATCCACCAAAGTAAGAGGAGCTTGCATTTATAAATCCAAGTAGCCAAGGCTCTAACACGACATAAGGAATAAATATTTGAATTCTGCTAAAATTTGAATTTTATTTGAAAGGCAGCGACTTTGAGGGACTTGAGTAAATGAGAGCTCGTAGGAAGCTATTGTAAACCGATTATGACATGTGTTTTTTTTTCCTAACTTGTTTTGTTCTGAGGTCAAACACTAGAACATTTAAAGGCTTTTAACTAAAATAAAACTAAGGTGGCGCCTTCAGGATTTGACTTTAACTTACTTTTATAAGAGTGCTGAACCTCTCAATTTAGAAACAGAATAGCGAGCCTACCCTGAGTTGAGCTAGCTAAGGGGTGAGTTTTCAGGCAATAACATTTTTAGGGACTGTCGTCTGTAATTTAAAATTAATTTGTCAATGGCAGCATTTAAATCAAAACGGACTGGAGACAATCACGAAGACATGACCGCTAATTTTTTGAAGAATACTTCCAGCGAATGCTAGGTTTTATTCCTTCTGGGTCTGTTATAGTTATGGATAATGCTACCACTCAAGAAAATCCGAAAAAATACCAACGTCTTCTTGGAAAAAAATGATATAATCAAAAATGAGCTACTGGAGATTGTAAAGTTGAATAAACCTCTTTGTTCGAAATTCTTTGTCGACGAAATCGTTGCAAAACTAAATACATCGGTACCTCGCCTTCTGCCATGCATCTGTGGATTAAACTCCATTGAATTGGTGTGAGCGCAAGTAAAAGGGTTTGTAGCAAGGCATAACACCACTTTTAAAATTAGAGACGTTGGAAACTTCTTGCAAGAGGGAATAAAGACATTGGATTGTGAAACATGGAGTAAGTGCGTCGAACATGCTGATAACATGCTAGAAAACACTGTAAAGTCCCTTATTATTTCTCTGGACCCCGACGACGATAGTTCATCGGACTACTCGGAACATGATGACTAAAATTTAAAAATTAAGTTGTTGTATTGTACATAGCAGATTTTTTTTTTTTAAATTTTAATATTTATTGCAATTTATCTATTTTCATATTATTCTTACTTCTATAAAAGTTTTTATCAACTTAATATTAAAATAATTAATATTTCAATTATGTATCTTTATAATTATTATCATACTTTTTATTCTAACAAACTACCTAACGTAACGGCGCTGTCACTTTATTTTATTCACTAAACTCGTCTTTCCTTTGTATGCAAATTAGTGTGACCCCAATTTAGGGCCAATTCCGGGTGCGTTGGTCTGAAATACGGAATTTTTAACTTTTCTTTTTATTTTTTCTGTAAACAGTTACTATTGGTCGGATACGATATAAGGCATCGTTTTCGAGATTATCCGATGCTTATGTGAAATTGGAGGCTATACCTCGGTAATGGGGCATGGAAGGACATAGGACAAAATGTTACATGGAATTTTTACTCTGAATCCTTACTTATTTGCCGTACCTGTTTGGACACTAAGTATCAATTAAAGTAAATTATTCTTCTGGAATTTTCCGATCCGCTCACGTATTCTACGTTAACATGTTTTAAAAGTGGTAAGCTATTTGAGTTGTTCTAAAAATTCATCCAAAGGAGAAATTCTATAGAAACTTGCATAATATTGCTTTACTAATGATATCTGTAGGATCTGTTTAAGCAGCCGTTTCTTTCAACAGTAAGAGCATCAACTGTTACTTTACAGTAGCCGTGAAGGAAAGTGTCTACTTTCCACCTGTGACAGTACCCTCCCGCCACGGGTAGAAAGTACATTACTATGAAAATTTTAAGAAATCTGAATTTTTGTTCTCATTTACATGGGGTCTTGATTGGATTTTTACGTCAGGATATACCTTTGACATCTGTTCTTTTATCGAAGACTTTTTGGATCTTGTCACTTAAGTTTGGAATTTTTATTCCGCTTTGCTTTATTAAATTGAAAGGTTGGTAGTTTTTGGAGCCTTCTACCTGTCTTTTAGACAATGATGGTAGTGCTTCATATTCAATTGTGTATTCAATATGTGTATATTCATAGTGGTTTCTACTGCTAGAGATTTATGTAAACGGGGAGCCAATCTTTCGGCAGTTTGTATGTAGAGTTTGGTCTGACCGCCGTGTGCGAGCCCATTATTAGTATGTTGATGGATACGTCCGTACGTCTGTAATAGTCTGTAATTGGTTTTAAAAAGAATTCATTGATTATCGGTATTCGAAAGTCCTGATGTAAAACACGGTGCATTGCATATCTCGGGGCATTTGCGATGAGTTTCAGCACCCTGTTTCGAATCACCTGCTTGTACTTACTTACGTTGCACCAAGATGGCGCTCTATAAGTAAGTACCGGCCTGGCTAAGATCTTGTAGAGGTTTAGTTCGATTACTAAGTCTACTCTACCTGTGAAGCAGGGAGTAGATTGAGCTTAATTGACGCAATGCTGCCTTGATTCTATTAATTAAATTTAACCTCCAATTCCGTCTTTCATTGAAGATAAGTCCCAGATATTTTGCTTCTTGGCACTAGTTCGCTTGAATCCTACCGACCTTGAGCCTCGTTTCGGGCCATCAATCGCGCCTTTTGGAGAAACTTCGTCTTGGAAAGATCCAAACAAATTTTCCGGTTGGAAAGCCATTTTTCCAATTGGTTTACATGACGCTGCATATGTATGACGACTAGCAATGGTTGCTTAGAAGTTGAAGTTATTGCAGTGCCGTCAGCCGTCAGCGAAAATATTTGCAGAATGTCTTGCGTATAAATGGTATGCAGCATCGGGGAGAGAGGTGAGAAAGTGTGAGGGTGATGGTGGGTATGTAAGTGGTAGTTTAGTAGTGGATGATGCCAAATGAGCGGCATCCTTGCAGATTCAATTATTTTAAAAAGTTATTTAGGAAAATGTATTAATAATTCGGTTTTATTTATTAAATAATATTTTTCTGAAAATTCTTTATTTTTCTAAGCATATATTATAACGAACAAAATATTCTTAAGTGTAATCCTCCAAGCAGTGTTTATAACACTGGTATTGAGGATACTGACTAGTACATGCTGTACGTACAATAACAATAATTTCAACGTGAACCTATTGATAACTAAAGGACAGAAAATACACAAAAAATAAAAACATATGGGATAAAAACCAGTACAGAGTCCACAAAAGCAACAATTTGCATACATTGTGCTAACGGTTGTTTTAAATTTTTTGCAAATGCTCTTACACTCCTGGGTCTTTTAAATTTGCCGGCAAACCGTTGAAGACAGGCGAAGCCCGTGATATGGGATTATTTAAGCCTCTGTTAGTGTTAACATTGTGCTGGTATATGTTGTTTTCTGTCCTAGTGTTGTATTCCTGAATTTTGTTTGCAAATAAAATGTGTGTATTACATTTCTGTGTTTTATTAATTACCTTATAAATATACTTGCATTGCTCTAATTCTAAAAACTGGTTGAATGGCTTATGTATACTCGATATAGATCACATGTGTGCACCCGGCACCCGCCATCATAGTTTTTACATTATTTAATATGTAATTTCTATATGTAGTATTGTGTAGCGAGCACAGATCATTAAGGTAATTTTTTTATTTATATAATTC